>VOPJ01004954.1:0-42012 GCA_014673585.1 Semibalanus balanoides | reverse complement strand
CTCAACTTTAAGAGACGGAAGGGAAAATGAAGGGACGGAAGGGAAAGTTAAGTTAAGGGACGGAAGGGAAAATGAGGGATGGAAGGGAAAGTGAAGGGGCGGAAGGGAAAGTGAAGGGACGGAAGGGAAAGTAAGGGATGGAAGGGAAAGCAAAAGGACGAAAAAGGAGGCGAATGCAGTGTCCTAGGATTGGGAAATTTGGGTGGAAAATTACACCCTATCGATACTATTTGTCCACTCTTTTTCCGAGTTTGACTGTGCATTTTCTACTCCCTGCATTGGATAAATGGAACCCTGTTACTGATTAAAGGATGTGATGATATGGATAGCCTGTGGAAGGAAAAACAGGTATAAATTGCCATAGGTAATAACTAATTCTGGTGAGCCAGTGATTGGTTATTGATAAAGCATAGGACGTATATTTTGTTGGTGAATTTTCCACTCTCATTGCTAATTTGTAGCCATAATTTTCCACTCCGCACCCCAGCTCCAAACCAATCCTAGGACCCTGGGCAAAGGTTAGAGCCTACAAATTACATTTATGCTGATGCTTCTGTCTTTTCAGCGAAGGATGTTAACTCTAACGAATACGGACAATGAAAAGCCGATGTTGGTACCAGTAGTGTATATAACAATAAATGACTGACATTTATGCTGATGCACCTTCACAGCACATCGGTTGATGAACGACGCTTATGTTGATGTTTATGACCCATACCTAAAGGACCGAAGTATAATGCACATTGTATAAACCAACGTTATACCGACAGAGTAGCTCATAGACGGATCCAGAGGGGGGGGGGCAAGGGGCCATGCTCCTCCTCAAACTACTTGAAAGTGGCTGAAAATTGGCAACATTTTTATTAAGGAAGGCTTGTTATAAATAAACACCAATATCAAAGCTATCAAATAAGCAAGCGAAATCCGATGAGTTTGCATAATTGTGTGAGACTTTTGGGGATTTGCCCCCCCCCCCTTTAAACCACTCGATATAGATCCGCCAAAAGAGTGACTAATACCGGATGACAAATGAAAACTGCTGGACTCCGCCCATCTTGATGATCTTTATCATAAAATCCCAGTGACAGATCATAATGTGTAGACTCTCCTAATGCCGTATGAAAAATGAGATGCAAATCCCGATACGACTCCGACCAAATATCCATGACGACGTAGATTCGAGGCGAATAGAATAAATTTGACAAAGAAACAGCTTGAAATATATATTGTGAAATATTGAGGACGAAAATCGAGCGACGGTTGTCATTGAATGAGTCGGGAAACTACAGCTAGTGCACAATGTGTTTCTATTTAATGGAATAGTGCCCCGATTTCTAGAATGGAAAAACTGGAGTTAATTAACTTGCAATGCAAACGAAGCGGGTATAACACGTGACTATTGAGATAACATGTGCTCACTGTCACGCTCCTTTTCACAATAAGTCATTTATCATTTCTGGTACAGCGCCCAGAAGTTCTTGCGGCGCTACATTGGCTCTTGTACCAACACGGGATAATTACGCTTATCAAACATCGCTAACCAGTATCTGCACTGTGCCCACTGCATCCGCTTTCGTCCCTTGTCTTTGTCTAATCGAAAGAAGGTGCCGCCGCCGCCACTTGCGGACCAACGGATTCGTTCTTTGAACACGACACCAATGTCCACCACGCACAATCAAAACAGACGCTAGAAACCCAAGCGAGACCTAGAACTGCTGAGCCGGGACGTGCGGACAGACCCACCTTGACGAGGTTGTTGACGGCGCGGGAGACGGCCAGCACAGGCCGCTCCAGGTCCGGCATTGCGTTACCATCCTCAGCCTCTTCGTGGAGGATCACCAGCCGGGAGACCTGGGGGCAGGGGAGACACGTCACCATCTTCAGCCTCCTCGTGGAGGATCACCAGCCGGGAGACCTGGGGGCAGGGGAGACACGTCACCATCTTCAGCCTCCTCGTGGAGAACCACCAGACGCTGGTGGTGAGAGGGAACGCTATTGTGGCGTCCTTCACGAGGAGCTCCAGTTCGAGAACCATTGGAGCCACGGTCCAAAAGTGTAGAATTGCATGTACCGCACTCTGATGATGATTGGGGTTTAATGTACCGCACTCTGTAGAGATGTATATCACCATATGGATCATGCTTGACTTTAAAAAGGCATGTGGTAGAGCTGCAATCTGTATTTTTTCCGGATAAAGGGGAGGATGCTAGTAATGTCATGTAGTAGTAATAGAAGTAGTACCTCTTCGGAAACAATGTGCAATGTCCCTGGCACTGCTATGCTGATGAGTGGCAGGATCAGCAGAATATGGTGATGGTTTGCTCCTGCCACCTGCAGGTGGTGAGATGATGTAGGCACTGTGCTGCTGCTAGGCTTTGTGATGATGATGATGATGATTAGGGTTTAAGGGCACTGCAACTGCCTAGTTATGTAGTGCCCATGCGGCATGCAGCTAGGCTTGCCAAGGCAGTGCAATGTGAATGCATCATTAAATGTTCAGACTTGGAATAACAGTGACTTGCCATGTCCCACCTTTGCATGGATGTATTTTTAGGATTAGTTTGTTTGTTTGTTTATTGGGGTTTTCGGGCGCGCCGACAACTAAGGTCCATTTGCGCCCATTTTAGGATTAGTGTCCCCTGCTAAGCAGACATCGTCATGTGAGCATGACCCCCACTATTTGAGTAGATAACCCAGATCGCTAACAGAAATGTTTGTTTATTGGGGTTTAAGGGCGCGCCGACACCTTTGGTCAATTTGCGCCCCTGCTAACAGAAGTGGCTTGTGGGCATGGCAGAAGGTTCAAGATGCTTTATTGTCCCTGCTGACACAAAGCAGCAAAGAAAGCAACCGAGTGCTGTTCATGGACCCTGTGGTTGGCTGCAGTTTGGCGGTCAGCAGCGGTCGGCAGCAGGGGGATAACAGATGGGGCGAAAAGTATGACGTCACACAGCTGCAGCCCCTGTGGTGTACCATGGATGAGAAAGGTGTACGAAGCAACCAGCGCGGCAGCGACCTCAGGAATGTCATGTTAAGTGGCGCATTGTGGCATTCAGTGTTAATAGGACACCTGCACGTGATAACGCATGATTTAAGGGGCCAGACTTAGAACCTGTGGTTGACCTCCCGACTCCAGGGACAGCAAACAGCACTCCGGTAGAGAACAGTGTTGGCACAAGTGGCAGTGTTTCGGGACAGATCGACAAGCCAAACCCCCAAATTAACACCCTACACCACCGATTTCGATAGAATTCCGTTGTAGGGGTCATCTGGGGCGCTGTGCAAGTTTCAGCTTGATTGAAGCTACGACTACCGAGTTATAGCCTCCAGCATTTTCGTGAGGTCACCTTGCATGACTTAGCCAATAAGTCAATAACTCCACAACAAATTATCAAATTTCTAGAAAACCATACAATTTCTGAATGGCAATGAAGTAAGGAACATCATTCCAGGCCCAGTTTTTAGTTTTGTTTTGATTCTGATTAAATGACCTTTAACCTCTGGTGACCTGACCTGACCTTTAACCCGCGCACTGCAGGGGGTTCGCGCCGAACACGAACTGCAGGGGGGGGTTGATTTCCGCCCCCCTGGACTTCGGCCAAAACTACAGCAATGTAGCGACACGGAAAACGCATTAATACGCTCTTAGGCAAGCTCTATCGAAAGTAATCAGTGTTTCTGGGATCAGGTCACAATTAAAATGAGTCACAGTTGTCACAAAGCGTACAGATTTTCCGGTTTTAGGACTCTTTAGACTCTTTCCAGAAACCCCCCGATATCTCGGAAGACTATGATAGCTCAGGAGCAAAACGATTAGAGAAACAATCGAATACCATTGAAATTTGCAATCGCATGTATAATACCTCCAAAATTGATCTCAGTACATAGTTTAGGCTCCAGAGGTCATGAAAGGTCAAAAATACTGTTTTTAGCAAAACAGTTTTTAGCAAAACAGTTTTTCGTGAATAGCATGTCACTAAGAAAGATAGGGAAAACATTTTGGCGCCATCGTGTTTGTCTCATTGAAGCGCTTTGAAACATATATACGGTGACCTGGTAAGGTCAACTTCAAAATTTGACCTCAGGTCAAGGTCATTTGAGTGACCCAGGTAGTCATGTTGCATATGGGGCAACGCGGCCAGACTAAGACGAACAGCATTTGGTGTCAACTAATTCGTCTCTAATCTCTTTTTATCTATTTTTTTTAAGAGTTATTAAGCAAAATCATTTGCTATTGACCTCAGATTGACCTCAGATGACCTTGTAGGATCCATGAGCAACAATGCACCTGATTCATTAGAATGAGCTTAAAAATAGCATGATTCTGAAAGACATTAGCCTGACTCCAATGCAAATTTTATGAAAGGGAAAGCATTTGTTCTATTCCCATTCACTTATAATGGGAGGTCAGGAATTGACCTGACCTTAGGTTCACCGATACGAAAAAATCCGAGATATACGAACTTGTAAGTACTTGATATTCTTATGAAATCTGCAAGTTTCAAAAAACTTCGAAAAAAGGACTTGCTTTGGCACGAACGCAAACATATTTTGAGGTGAAAGGTCATTGACATGGACTTGTGACCTGAGTCCTGAGATGATCTCAAGTCAAAACTTTTCCAAAGTGTGGGTATTGATGCCAAATAGGTGTTACGAATTTGGTGGCGCGCGCCCGCCGTTTCGCTTACTCCTGAAAAACCTGAGGGGGGGGGCGGAAAATCAACCCCCCTGCAGTGCGCGGGTTAAACGAGCGCAGTGAAAATAATGTTGTTTTATACTTTTATAATACTCTTAGGTAAACTGTTTTTGCACAGGATAAAAATTAAAGATGAGTATTTTCTATAAATGTACTTTTAAATTGCACAAACTATCTCGTTATTCTCTTTTCACCAACACAAAATGATGAATTTGTCCCATGATGGCAATGAGTGCGGCTTATGTGTCACACGAAGGTTTTAGGCTGCAATATAAGCCACTTCGAGATTAAGTTGAGTGAATTTATTTATTTACCACGTGAATTTGTTGCTCAGTGACCTCTGCAATGTCAGCTGAGGTCATCTGAGGTCACCAGCAACATTTTACCACAAACTCTAATATAATATAGATAGAGACGTGATAATTACACCACTGTGTTTTTATCGTCGATTCGCGTCGCCCGATATGCAACATGACCTACTTTACTACCTACTTTACTTGGGTCACCAAATGACCTTGACCAAAGGTAAAATTTTGAAGTTGACCTAAATAGTTCACCACCAACATTATTCGAAGCGACTTCATGAGACAAACACGATGGTGTTAAAATTACATCTGTATGTTTTAACTCCGAATCATTATTCACAAACATGTTGGTTGTTCGTTGTTGCTAGTAAAAACCGTTTTTCATGCATAACTTTTTATTAATTAAACATATAGCAAAACATTAAACACCATCGTGTTTGTCTTGTCAAGGCGCTTCGAAATATGAATCTGGTGACCTGGCTAGTGGCTAAGTCAACTTCAAAATTTGATCTTTGACCTTTGAAAAATCAAAATGTACCTGGGTCATTTGGTGACACAGGTAGGCCATGTTGCATACCAGCGACGCGAATCGACGATACAGACACATTGGTGTAATTTTCATGTCTCTATCTATATTATATTAAGAGTTTGTGGTAAAATGTTGCTGGTGACCTCAGATGACCTCAGCTGACCTTGCTGTGCAGCAATTTCACCTGGTAAATCAATGAATTCACTCAACTTAATCTCGAAGTGGCTTATATTGCAGCCTAAAACCTTCGTGTGACACATAAGCCGCACTCAGTGCCATCATGGGACAAATTCATCATTTTGTGTTGTTGAAAAAGAAAAACGAGTTAATTTGAGCAATTAAAAAGTACATTTATAGAAAATACCCATCTCCAATTTGTATCCTGTATCCAATTTGTACAGCTTACCTAAGAATATTATACAAAATATAAAACAATATTATTTTCACTGCGCTCGTTTCAAGGACAGGTCAGGTCACCAGAGGTCAAAGGTCATTTTATCAGAATCAACATAAAAGACAAACTGGACCTGGAATAATGTTCCTTACTCCAGTGCCATTCAGCAAATGTATGGTTTTCTCTAAATTTAATAATTTGTTGTGGAGTTATTGGCTAATTGGCTAAGTCATGCAAGGTGCCCTTACAAAAATGCAGGAGGCTATAACTCGGCAGTCGTAGCTTCAATCTAGCTGAAACTTGCACAGCACGATTCAGCGCCCCAGATAACCCCTACAACAGACTTGTATCAAAATCTGAGTTGTCAGGTGTTACCCCCTTGTCGATATGTCCTGGAATGCCCCAGTGGTCACAGACACATGATGATCACACAAAGTGACCATATTGACATTTGACACCAGTGAGAAAGAAGTGTTTGCTTGTTTATGCTGGAGTGTCAATACCCAATCATAAGGAGAAAGACATGTGCCAAGATCCAAAAAAGATCAGAGACCCAGGATCCCTAGAATAACCTTGAAGGATCCTTGATCCTGCAGGATCATTTTGTCGTGTGACCCTGGGGAAAATATTTGTTGTGGGATCCTATGGATCTTGGATCCTGGCGAAGACAAAAATCGTGGGATCCTGTGGATTCTGGATCATGGAAAATCATTTTATTGTGGGTTTAGTATATTTCATTTTGTATTGTGCTAAAATATAAGAATGCATGTAGGTCTCTGTCTCACTGAACACATGTATTTATGTAATTGGTTGGATCTAGATTAGTCTTGGTTGGGTACAAATTATTTGTTGGTGTGGCAGTGCTGGTCCAGTCAGGACCTAAATTGGTTCAGAGTTACCTTACCTTACCTTACCTTACGGTAATCGGGATTTTTAGGCAAATGAGGCCTGTAGTACCCGGTCCATCGAGCTCAGGATTTCATGCCATGTCTCAGTCGAGTGTCAGGTATGCTGTACCTGACGAGAGCCCAATGGGCGTCCAATTCTGGCCTTGAAGCATTGATCGAAAGGAGCCGCAGACCACTTCAGATTGGGAGTTCCGTTCAATCCATTCACAATGCGTGTTGCAAGGCGAAATCGTCTGACCTTTGTGGAATGCAAGAACTTGCGAAGTTTGGAAAGTATGGGCCTCTTGTTGGACCGTCCAACCAGTGAGAAGCATACTCTGGGATCCGCTCTACTCCACCGTGGAACAGCTGATACGTGAAGACCATGTCGCCTCTCCCCGCTGTAGTAGAGTGATGGAAGCTGCAGGAATCTGAGCCTCCTGCATATGCGTTTGCTACGAATGGACTCTTTACCAATCGGGGTGGGCTCTATCCGCTGTACCTTTCAACCAGTTCGCTGGTCAGCCCTGTTGAAAGGCCCCATAACTAAGTTGCCGTATTCGAGAGTAGGACGTTACAAGGGGTTCCTTGAACAGCAAGGGAGAGTGACTTCATTTATCAGGGCAAATGAGCGCCGAATGAACTGCCAGCACCTTGTTATTATAGACTTTGCAACAGCAGACGAAAGCATTGCTCCCTGAACTTCAAGTTCAGCCCGTCGATAATGCACACCCAGGTCTTTTCAAGGAGAGTGCTGTCCAGCTGGCACCGTTCCTCATAGTGTACGTGATACTGTAGATTGCATGCCCGATGTGCAAAGGCTTTAATTTGCTCTGGTTGAAGGGATCAGCCAGGGTGGTTGGACCACCTAGTGAGAGCATCCAATGGCCCTGAAGCTGGAGCCGCCATCACTACTGGGAGGTTTAAACCCCATTGGAGTAAAAGCTGTCGTATTCGTTCGGCAAACAGCTTCACATCACAGTGGACAAACATCAGTCAAGTCATCACATTTATACAAGGAAACAGTAAATGGGCCAGAAAACCGAACCGCTGTGGACTCCGCTAGCAACAATACTGACCAATCTGAGGATAACCTGCGAGGGACTACCTGCTGCTTCCTATCAGTCAGAAAATATTTTATCCATCAAGAAGCTTGCCTCTGACGCCATAGCTATGAAGTTTCTTCAAGAGTCTCAATGTGGCACAGAAATCGAAGGCCTTTGAAAGTCGAGGTAGACAAATCAACAAGGGTGTAGCACTCTCTAGCTCCTATCCAGCATCGAGAGCCTCCAGCAGGTTGAGTGCTACACGAGCGCTTCGGGCGGAACCCATGCTGATCGTTAGACAAAGAGATTCTAGTTCCAGTCAGAGAGGATAGGCATTTGGTCACGGAAATCAAGGATCCAAAATCTACACGGATTAGGCAGTCAGGCTATAGGCGGGTGTTAGTTTACAGGGGTTTTGCTTATCACCCTTTTTAAGCAGTGGTACTACCCGCGCTAGAGACCAGTCTTGTGGAATGAATCCTGCGTCTAGGGACCTGCGGTACAGCCGAGCAAGGGGGACTGCGATGGAACTGTGAGTTTCCTTCAGGACGCGGGAGTGAAGTTCATCTGGTTCCTGGAGCACTAGTTGTCTTGAGGGAAAATAAAGGCTTCTGCGCAACTGCCCACCTGTGATATGTCTATGTCAGATATCTGCAGTGGTCCCACCTCGATCAGGGAGGGAAGGGATGTCGTTGTGGTCCTCAAGAGTGTATACGCTTGCAAAGAATGAGTTGAGGATATCAGCCTTTACCTCTCCCCTGCTCTCCAGGGTACCAGATGCATCTCTTAAATCGCCAATCCTTGGTTTGGTTTTGAGTCTGCTGTTACTATATTTCCAAAATGCCTTGGGATTGACTTTTTTGAGTCAGGATTACCAGTGAGATTCAAAGCATTTGCGGAGTATGTCTTGTTAGCTGTCTTAGTTTGTTTCTGCACAGCCTGAATCTAGCCACATCAACAGGATCGTTCGTGTTTGGCACATCTCGTGCCCACAAGGGCAATTCTTCAGCTTTCTGTAGGTCTTAAGCATGGCTTAGTTCATATAGATATTCTTCCTAGACCGACAGCTTTTAGCTAGCTGGAATACATGTTGTGACCATGGTGTCGATTGCCTCTTTTGAAAAGTCCTTATAACCATCATCGACTTCACCGGGAAAAGCGTAGTCCCAAATCAGTTTCAGATATCATCCTATTTAATTCACTGAAGTTAGCTCTATGGGAAGTTGAGAGTTGTTTGACCAGACTCAGACTGTGGCAGTTATAGCAGGCCAGCTGAAATCTCAGCACAATGTGATCGCTTTTTTTGGCAAGGGCCTGGTAATACTCGAGGGTTGGTTAAAACATCCCCTCCTCATTTGTCAGCCACCAGATCTAAAAGGTTTTGGAGGCTGGCCGTCCTGTATTCTTGTAGGGCGGTGTGATGTGCTGAAAAAGAAGACAATCGGTGTACCACATTTTCAGAGTTTGTGTGCATTGATGTTGAGTTCTGGGGCCGAACAAAAACTAGCTGGCCCAATCAATCTTTGTGGCAGATTGAAATCCCCAGCTATTAGTAGGTGTGATGGATTTGTTGCGTATACCATATTTAACAATTGAACAAGCTCATCAACACTCCGGTGAGGGTCACCTGATGGGCTCCGATAAATACAACCAACTGTCAACCTGTCGGTCCCCCTGAGATTGATCTGGAGCCAAAGCTGTTCTTTAAACTGAGCTCCAGTGAAGGTGATCTGGGCTGCATGGATGCTGTCTCGGACGAAAGCACAAATACCCCGAACCCCACTCCTCCCAAGGTTTACCTCACCCAGATCAAAGTTGGCAAATAACGAGTAGCCTGGTACTGAAAGCAGGGCAGGATCTATGGGGAGCACCTGTGCCTTGGGTATTGCCTCTGTTATTAGTATAACATCGGGTTCACTCCCTGCTATGGTCATGCAAAGATCATCCCTCTTATTCACCAGCTGATCGAGTTAGTGGTTAAAAGAAAACTCGAGAGGTTGCGTTTCTTGATTTAAAGTTTAGGAATTCAGGCTGGTGTGACTTAAGTGCTACCCATTCCCTTTTGCGGTGATATACACTTTGCTAGGTAAGGTTTACCTGGATGCAGTCAGGCATTGTTAACCCCCTGAGCCTTACCAGGTGAGCTATCTCTTGTACCAGAGCCAGAAGACTGCGCTACCCGAGAGGAAGTGTCTGCCTGTGTTGGACTCAATGCTGTAGCTCCAGCCCCGCTGCGAGCCCCACCATCATTCTCAGACACTGCTGAGGCCACCAACCCAGTGACATTCCCGGACACTGCTGAGGCCACCAACCCAGTGACTGTGTCTGACCTTTGAGGTTTGGAGGAGATGTCACTCATGTCGATTGAGACAATCTTACCCTTGCGGATGGTAAGGTTATCTTCACCTGCCCTTCTGCGAACTGCAAGTTCTTCCCTCACTTTCCTAGCAGCCTCTCGCTCAGTGAGGGTGAGGTCAGGAGTGATATATATGTTACCCCATTGAATGGATTTTCGAAGTTTCAGCAAGGACATGAGGAGAAAGGTCATTCCAATTATTGATGGCGCGATACCATCGTTGCTGAAATATTATGCATTCGACAAAGAAGCAAAATAAAAAAAATAAACCAGATACTGTTGGCGAATTCAGATTAGATAGGTAATGCAATTATTCTTCGAAAAGACCGATAATAAAAAAGACTGACCTGCTGAGCGACGGGCTCGAGAATGCTCTCGATCGTTTTCGTGTGGAACACAGGCATTTTTCGACAGCCTTTGTTCCTTCTTCCGATAAAAAGCTCCGCTAATCAGGACATGCAGAACTTTCACCGAATGAAAAATTAGGGCTTTTTAATTACAGCAGCCTGACCAAGATCACGAACAGCAGCCACGAGACACGGGCAGACACGCCTCGCTCAGCGACTGTCTCAACCGTTTGCTTTGCGTCACCAGTCCAGCAAGGAATTGTTAATTGTTATGGTTTCTGCAACAAGTCAGCTACGACACAATCTATGATGTCATAGAATACTTAGGGCTTTCGACCAATGAAGGCGACTCTACGTTCGTCCACGGAACCTGCACTTATTTCTCAGCAAGGTTTTGCAGACTGTCACCCTCTTTGTTTTATAAGTTCTAGATAGTTTGGAATCGATTTTCAATAAAGGGCGTCTAAACTGTTGTAGATCATTCACTAAAACGCGTTTATACGAAGAGGAAATTATTATGATTTATGACGCAGTGGGACTAAAAAAGATACGTCATCAAGATAGCAAACAACAAGGGTCAAAAGTTTGGCAGCATGACGTCACCTCAGCGTCAAGGACTTCTCGTAGTGTTGTTTCACACATTTTCAAATATATTTGAACGTTATGTTCTTTCTGAAAATTTCATGCGAATATTAAGTGGCACGTCTGGATCAAGGGCGAAGGCTAATGGGTTGTTTATTGAACCATGGATATTGAACTGTCAAGAGTTAAATCATCAACATTATCATTTAAACAAAAATTGTGCGAACACAGAAAATCACAACAATTTATGATATGGTAGCATAAATTACAGACAGAAATGACGCACAGTTGCCGATGTCATGGAACTATTTGTTTACATTTATTTGTCAAGTCACCATTACAATCCAAATGTTGTTCTAATCCATCGCCATGGCGATGACGAATTTACAATGTGAAAACAGTTAGGTCATTCAGGACTCAGTTGGACGCTGCTTGAGCCACCCCACGACGCTACGCGCCCGAACCAAGGCCCTATAAGAACCCAACAACAACAGGACTCAGGAGTCAACAGCGGGCATTCAGGAGTCAACTTGGGGCGGTAGTAAACAAGGCTATACAAACCGTGGTAAGATAATTGTCTTCTGTATCTTCTGTGCTGCATAATTCACAGGGTCTGTTCCAGTCGCACTTCTAACCTCAAAGCTGCTCTCACTTGGTCCAGTCGTATTCTTTAACATAGAGCAGTTGCAGTTGGAGCAACTTAGAGGAGAAAAGAGACGCGACTGGAACAGGCCCATAGCTAACATCAAGTGGATTACCAAACTGCCATTACCTAAAAAATCACGACTAATGACATACCATCTGACATACTGACATGCTGAAAACCTTACTCCCCCTTGGGGCTTGGTATGCGCCCTGTCCTTAACAAGATGGGTCAGAAGTGCCAGGATATCCATTCTCAACACTAGTCCCGCCTCATTCCTTCTCCCCCGCTAGACCTGGTCCACCTAATTTTTTCCTTTGTTTGCTGTTGCCGTTTGGTGTGTGTATGTGTATGCCTTATGTGTTTCAGATGTTTTCTGACCTCTTTTGTCATCGGTTTCTGATCTTTTGTTGCCGTTGATGTTATCTCCTGATGTGTCTCTGATTCAACATAAAGTTGCTACTCTCTGCCAGGTTAGATGGATGGACATGGATGGGTTCTGACTTTTGATATTGGTTTGGCAGTTGGCACGCTCCACTATTCTTGAGCTCACTCAATCCCACCTAAATACCTCTTGCACTTGGCCTGTATACAGTGTCCTAGGATTGAACATTTTAGGTGTAAAGCGACACCCCACAATATATAATATTCCACTCTTTTTGCCCTATTTGAAGGGCTATTTTCCACTCTTTTTCACTTTTAAGATTATTTTTTTCCACTCATTTATTTCAATATGTAAACAGCCAGAAAATTGATCAAGTTTTGTTTCAGAGCAAAACAGGTAAATTCTTGAAAAAGGCTCTTTTTAAGGTATAATTTTCCACTCTTTTTTCCTGATTTTCAGTCTGAATTATCCACTCTGCACCCTGGCTTTAAAGCAATCCTAGGACACTGCCTGTATAGGCTAAGCATGTGCAAACATTGGCCCAACTACAGTTATCTTGATCAGCAACAGATCATCTAAAAAAGCAGAAACACCATTCTAACCTATCACACTGAGCCTGCTTTTCTGATAAACTGGGGTTGTGCTTCTCTGTATGGAACGGCTTCCTCACCTATCCTTCCTCCTCCCTATGGAAGGGTCCGGTGAGATAGCCTACCAGGTGAGTTGACCAGGGTGGACTGGAGTTCAAATTACTTGTCTGGCCTTTGACAAAATTGTCCTGGGCCCCGGTCCCAATATCCTTCGCCACTTTAGGAACAGGGTGAGAGCTCCTGTTACAATTAGTGCCTTGGGTTCCAAGAGGTGCTAAGTTCACAAACCAATCAATTCCAATTCAGTGGGGCAAACTGCATCGAGGCAATACAGAAGTAGATAGATCAATTTATTTATCGTTGTAATCAAAAGTGTTGGAATTTTGACCTTATAAGAAGCGTGATTGAAATGTATTATGTCTCAGACATTGCCACATTCAAACAATCTATAGAACCACAAAAATGTGCATAGTACCAATATTGTTTTACCTGGTAATATAGCAAGCTTTACTTCAGACTCCAGACTGCAAAGTATGACACAGGAGTCAATGAGGCACACCAGCCCATAGCAAAAATCCGCACCAACCTGCAGCTGCACCAAGCAGGCCAAAAATCTGCACCAGACCAGCCAAAGATCTGCAACAACCCATCAAAACCTGTAAAATGACCTTATTGGTTCAGAAACCGAGCAGGCAGTTCTTAAGTGCTAGTTCCTTATGCAAAAAAAAACACTTTAAGGTTGGTTTTAGTTAACCTGTGTTGGGCCAGTGCTGAGCGCCACCTTTACTGTGTTGGGGGGGGGGGGGCGTATAGATGCCCCCTTGAACTTGGCTCTTATGGTGTGTAGACAAAAAAGAAAATACAGTTTAAAAGTTTGTCTAACATCATTTTGCAACTATTTCCTTCATTTGTTTGGCTCAGGTTTATATTGAGGTCACTAGTGGTCACCAAAAGTCAGATTTTCCATTTGTAGGACTTAGCTTTGAAATCCCTCAAATATATCAGGAACTATGATAGCTAGGAACAAACTTAAGAACAAAAAAGTTGAAAGCTCTTGAAAATGCAATCGCCATATATTTTTTCGGAGGTGTGGTTACGTGACCTGGCCTGGTAACCTGAGGCCCGTTCTCGACCACCTGCGATTCGGCGGTTACCAGCATATTATATAGCCCTGACCAGCAGGCTCTAGCTAGCCCCGCCCCAAGGCTCTATAACAAGGTAGGCCATTCCGGCCAAAAAACAGGGTCTCAAGCCCTGATTGGTCGTGACGAAGTAAGACGTAGAATGACGTTCATTGTGACGTCAGCTGGTCACAGGTTCCTGGGTAGCCGGCATGGCAGCGGTGTTAAATCTGTGGTCATCACCATTCAACTCGAAACTAAAAGGCTAGCGAGACCAGAACACAGGTTTGAAAATCTCTCTACAAGGCCATTCGAAGTTGTGTTGACATTTTTTGGGATTAGTCAAGTATTGAGTATCACAGAGGTTCATCAAAGGTCCGTATTCCAAGTGAAAGACTGCTATAGAAGGCTCCCCAAAATGATCTTGACTATGGGACAAATGAAGCAAAGGGAAAAAAGCACCAATCGAAAGCTCATGAAAATTCATCGAAATGATTTTATCTAATTTTTAAGCTCAGATGTCATAGTTTAATACTCCAGAGGTCACCTAGGTCAGAAGTTCATTTTTTCTAAAACGTTTGTCATTAAATAATTTTTAATGATTAGACCTTATAGAAAGTAATTTTTTGGAGGGGTAATTGCCCATTTTTCCCAATGGTTGAGATCTAGGGTCAGGCACTAGCCAACGGGGGGCGGCGGAGGCGGCGCTCCCCCCCCCCCTGGAGGCCTGGCGGGCCCTTTTTCGGCGCCGCGAAGCGCGCCGAAAGGGCCGACGAAGACCGTGCGAAGCGCGGTTTCATGGGTCTTAAGTCCACGTGAACGTGGTCTTTGAAGAGTGTAAGAACATTTGGAAGGTTCTCTAGGGCCATCAGGGCCCTCTCTGAAAGACCAAAGGGCCCTTTACAACGTTCACAAGAGCCCTAATGCATTGTCAGAGGGGCCTGGAAAGCCAGGCCCCGACGGTCAAAGGGCCCCTGAACAGCGTGGAATGGGCCCCCAGCCAGCACAGGAGCCGGCCCCCTGGGAAGGTCGAGGGGCACCTGGGCAGGTCGAAAGGGCCCCTGAGCGGTCAGAGAGGGCCCTTTGAACACATAGAATTAGGGGCCCCTAGCCAGCACAGAGGGCCCTGGCCATGTCGGAGGGGCCAGTGGGAGGTCAAGAGCGAGTCAGAGGGTCCTGAACACGTCCAATGGGCCCTCTAGCCAGCACAGAGGGCCCCTGAAAGGTGCTGAGGGCCCCTGGAAGGTGAAAGAGTACTCGAGCGGGTTTTAAGGGCCTCCTGAACAATGAGAATGAGGCCCTAGCCAGCCAAAGAGGGCCCCTGGGCAGGTCGGAGGGACCCCTGAGCGGGTGGAGGCCCAGCGCATGTCGGTAGACGAAAAGCAGCCAGCGCAATTCCTTATTAGTCGAAAGGGCCTTGAGCAGGCTGTGAAAGACCCTTAGCAGACCAAAGGGCCCTGATAAGTGAAAGGGCCCTGTGCAAGGTCAGAGGGGGCCCCTGAACAGACCGGAAAGGGTCTGTGTGGGTCAAAAGGCCATTGAACATGCACATTGGCTCCTCCAACGAGTGACGGAGGGAGAAACCTTTTCATCGCGTTCTACTGGCCCTTTCAACGCCGGGAATAGCCCTCTCGAGCCCCCTTCCTTGGGGAAATCTTGGCTCGTGCTTGGTAGAGACCTTTTGAGGCGTCCGGACCCGGACGGAAATCCTGGCTACTCAATGCTCGGGAATGACCCTCTCGAGGCTGCCCCCCCGACGAAATTCTGGCTATGTGCAATTTACTAAGACCCTTTTGAAGGCCCCCCGGATGAAATCGCGTGCTACGTGCCTGTTTCATGGGTTTCTTTGGAGGGTCCTACGGTCCTTGGTTCTAATTTACTGCAAAAGTTGATTTTTTTTTCTTCCCAGATCAAATTTTTTAAAATAGTAATAACAAATCACAAAAATAAATGGCCGAAATCCGTGTTTTTCCATATCCCGCTCCTTTTGGGGCGGGGGGGGCTTTCACAGCGCCCGGGAAGGGCGCCTTTGAGGCGCCGCCCCCTGGACGAAATCCTGGGCTACGTGCCCTGCTAGGGGTGAAGGTTCTATTCAAGTTGGGGCTTCAAATCCCCACACACACACATGGCGAATCCAGGTGGGGCCAACCGGGGCCGCGCCTTCCCGCAGGCCGCCCGGGTCGGGGCCGGGCGTGTTTGGCTCCCCGAATTCAGGATTCTGCTGACTCGCCCACGGCCCATCATCGCTGCTGGGCAGCGCTCACGTGCACTGCCTGGCTAAAGTGCAGCCCAGCCCAGCCGGTGAGGCGCAGTACCTGACGGGCACGCTCTGCGTCGTGGTCAGGACTAGGAGGAGGGGGGGGGCTACTGGAGGATCCCAGGGTGGGGCCGCACATCCGTAGTTACTGGACTAGCACCTCTACCGACTAGGCTATTTGAACCACACGATATATTGAACTAACACTGATTGTAATGATGCAGTACTCTGAGGCACTCCATTTACGGCATGCCTGTTTTATTTGTGCAATATCGCACTGTGACATCTGGGGGCCCTGGACGTCATCCCGCACATGGGGGGGGGGGGCTGAAGCCTTAATTGAATAGGGACATAGTCATACACCCCTAGGATCTACAGTCAGGCAAAATTGTTGCCATTACCCGTCCAAAAATATAATATATGTCTAATCATAAAAATGATTTATGACAAACTTTAATACAAATAATGCCTCCTGACTTCTTTTGATGACCTCTTGGATCTCAACCTCGGGTGGTCAAAACAAACCTGACATTTTCTTTTGTCCTTTTATACGATAAGAAATAGTTGTCAACCTAATAAAACACAATTGTTAATAGAGGATTTTCTGAACAATTTGGAAAATAATAATGTTTCATTCGATATTGTTATTTTTCATTCCAAAAATTGCATTTAAACATGGAAGATCGAAAAATCGGTTTTTATTGGCATGGTATGCCGCGTGAACTGAGCAGTACTATGGCTTTACGAAAATTAATATCATGATACAATGCAACATTTCTAGAAACACCAATTACCGTCGCGAACAGTGCGCCAGACCCATGGCTAGGGATTAGCTATGAGCTATGGAGTGCGACTCGGCGAAAATGAAAAACGTATTTTCTGGACAGAAAGAATCCAATAAATCTTCAACGGTTCACCGTGTTTCAGGGGTACGCGGTCTTACCAGTAGTCAAACGCTGATCTTGGCGTGTCCTTCTAATTTACAACTAACCGATCGATAGACCGTTTGAAATTGTCCGTGTCCTTCCGGAACATTTTTTCGGATGGACTTCCAAAATTTCTGTCGGAAATTCCTCCGGTTCAAAACTTCTAACTTGTACGGCTCCATATTCCAAGATAATTCCATGTCCTCTTGCTCATCAGGAATCTCTTCCGAACTTTAACCCATTAAAGAAATTGTTAATAAATCCAACCAATAAAGTATAGAATAACACATTGCTTTTTGTAGATGGTGACCAAGTAGGGGATGCAGATTCCCATACTTATGTGTCACGTGGTGACAACATGTGATTTAAAGAATTTCGCTGATATCCTCACTTTAAAAGCTGCTCTGAACTCGCGGCAGTACCTAAATGCGCTCTGCGGCGGAAAGTCATTTTTTCGTTCATGAGTTGGAGGCTACTTCTTACAAACAACGCCAATATGCAGTTGAAAACAGTATATTTTTTCAGTTGTTCAAAATCTCTCTTGTAAGGCATAAAGCTGTTTTATTAGTTTTGACCAACTATTTCTCCTGTAATAGACCAATGAAAATCGTCAGTTGTTGTGAACACCCTGTATGAACCTGGAGTTAAATTCGATAACGACAAGTCCGTTTGAACTGCATGAGCTTTGATGCTTTTTTCCCTTTGTTTAAATTGGTCCATAGTTCCCAGATTTTCGGAGCTTTCTTATTAGCTCTTTCACCTTGGAATACGTGACCTTTGCCGAACCTCTGGTGACCTCAATATTGACCTGACCCAAAAATGTCAACACAACTTCAAATGGCCTTGCAAGAGCTTTCGAGTGCTGTGGTTCTGCGATCGCTAGCTTTTTTTTAGTTTTTCGTGTTAGAGGGCGCTTCACAAACGAAGATTTAACTACGTCTGGCCATGCCGGCTACCAGAATCTGTGACGGGGCTGACGTCAATGAACACGTGACCGTAACGATCACGACATCCAGAGCGCGGCATTTCTGGACCCTCGTTGGTAATGCTGAAGGTGCCGGAGTGAGCCCCCCTGCCCGCCCCTTTCCTAATGCGTCACCACAAGCAGGTGTCGCTTGAACACTGAACGCCGCACTGCGCAAGTTTGCATCACTTTTTGATCCTGCGGTTCGGCGGTTGCTTGGTGCCAACCGCTGGAACCGCCGCCAACCGCAGCCGTGTGACGTCATACCTTTCGCCCATCCCCACTTTTAGTTACCCCTCCCGGCTTTAGACCACTGCTGACCGCCGAACCGCAGGTCCGTGAACAGGCCTCGGATCTGAGATGACTTGATGTCAATAATCCTACACTTAGAGCCTGTTCACGTGGCGCCTCTAACCTCCTCTAAGTTCCTCTAACTGCAACTGCTCTGTGTTAAATAATACGACTGGAGCAAATGGGAGCAACTTGGAGGAGGTTAGAGGTGCGACGGAAACAGGCTCAATGGGAGTAATTTTTTGCCGAAGACCGGTGCCAAAAACGGCGGCGCTGCGCGACGCCGTTTTTCCGTTATCCTCGGAAAACCTTAGAAGGAGGAGGGGGCGTCTAACGCCCCCCCCCGGTCACGGCGCGGGCTAGCCTAACCACTGCACCCCCCAAAAATGTAAGGGGTTGAGCCAGCACAGTCTATGTCAGTTCGGAAGTTATTTACTGATATTCCTACAAATAAGTATCAGAATTTGGAATCAGCACACTAAAAACCTAAGACAGTGCCAAATTTTACCTGAAGTTCTTTTTAAGTTGGGACTTCAGGTAAAATAATATATTTTTACTCGTTCTCTATACGCGTCAGAATTTTGTAACAACTGTTTGAGTATCAATTGCCACACTATCAAGTTTTTTATTTCCAGGTCTCCTTATGGTAGGTCACCAGGTCACGTCAAGTGACCTGGCCTTTCAAAATGTTTGTGATCTTGCCAAAGCCAGTCTCATATCTCATATCTCATATGCAGCTCTGAAGGCCTAACATAGGCTTCAAAGTTTGTTTCTGCATTCTTGCCCAAATGTGGGCATACAAAATATATAAGTGTATCTATCTATTTTGTATTGCTTCCCTGCAGTTCGCCCAACTGAATTTGGCGTGGCTCAGAATAGGATCTGACATGGCCCCTACCATTGGAACAGGGTGAAGTTCCTTAGTGACCAAACAACTGCAGTGACCACATACTGCAGGCATAGGCGGATCTAGAACGGGTGGTGGGGGGGGGGGAGGACCGGCCAAATACCAAAACGTCTCGCACAAATCTGAACTCATTGGATTTTGTTTGCTGTCCTTATTCAAAGTAAAACAAACATCCCTTATTAAGATTTTGTTTATATTGTTGTATATATCAGGAAATGTGTAAATTTTGTGCTGATCACTGTTGGTGGTGGTGGTGTGGGAGGGAATGGCCCCTCCCCTGGATCCGCCAATGACTGCAGGTCAGCTCACACCACTGGTTCTCCTACTCAGCAGGATGCAGTCAGCAGATGTTGACACTGGCTCTGGAGAGCCATCGCTCGGCTCCTCCCTCCCGGAGCACTCGTTTGCCTCCAGCCGGCCCGATGTGCCCGGTGGTGCTAATGACGTCACCTGTGAGGTGCTGGTCATTGGCGCTGGTGTAGCCGGACTTACGGCGGCCAATGAGCTGCTGAAACGAGACCCTGCTGCACAGATATGCATCATTGAAGCCAAAGGTCAGAGAATTTGTGTCGTACTTACTTTGTGAGTACATGTATTAATGTTTATTTGTCATAAAGTAGAGACATGCATATGCTATGCACAGCTGGAATGCAGCTGAGACGACGGTTTATGTGGACTGCGGGTGTTGTGAATAGTGAATATGTCACAGTTGGTGCTGGTAGTCAAAACAAGATGAAGACATTGGACACGAGCGCCAAAACTTTGTATTCGCGTCACGGTTTTTTATATTTAGTCCGAATGTTTTGTGTGGGTGGCTTTCCGAGGTCAGGACCCGCGCTAAGCAGAGCTTGTTGCGCTGGTCCTGACCTCACCACCCGGATTCCGGCGCTTTCTGTGGCCGGCAGAAAAAGACCAGCGCTCTCCCACTGAGTACAGGCGGCGGACCAATGAAGGGACTCACATGAGTTAACCGTATTTACACAAATTGAACACATCTCGGATCTTTTGAGGTCCTCAGAACTTTAAACCCGTCGCCTCCTTGTGGGGGGGAAATAGGGAAAAGGGAAAATTGGTGGATGGAGAAATCCATTTCTGCCCCCCTGCTGACGTTCTTTTCTCCAGAAAAGGGCAGACCGCGGCCGCGTCAGAGCGCCCCGCAGCAAGAGATTTGTTTCTCAACCTGTTTGAGTATCAATTGCCCACATCTTAATCAAAGTTTTATTTCAGGTCATCTTAGGTCAAGGTCACCCAGGTCTCGTCAAGTCGATCTCCCTGGCCTTTCAAAATGTTTGTGATCTTGCCAAAGCCAGTCTGTGTCCCAGACATTTAAAACTAGCAAGATTTCATAAGGTTATAAGTACCTACAATTGGTGAATCTCGGATTTTTGGGCATCGGTGACTTAGTCCCAAGGTCAGGTCAATTTCCTGACCTCTCCATTATTAGTGAACGGAGCAATATACAGATGCTTCCTATTCGGACAATATGCATTGGATCAGGCCGATTCTTTCAGAATCATGTTATTTTAGCTTATTCTTGATGACCCAGGTGCAATTGCTGCTGAGTGTTCTCTGCAAGGTCATCTAAGGTCATTATCAATGATTTGCTAATAACTCTTTATAGAATAAGGATAGAGACGAGCGAATTGCATCACTGTGTTTGTTTCGTCTGGCCGCGTCGCCCCAAATGCAACATGATCTACCTAGCCCCGCTGGGTCACCAAATGACCTTGACCTGAAGTCAAATTTTGAATTTGACCTTACCAGGTCACCATATATATTTTTCAAGGCGCCTGGACGAGACAAACACGATGGTGTGAAATCATTGCTCTATCGTTTTTTTATGATAAAAGCTATTCAGTAAATTAAGTTTTATCAAAAATTGCATTTTTGACCTTTGATGACCTCTGGAGCCCTAACTGTTGGCATGAGCTCAATTTTGACAACTCTTATTCGATGGAATCTTGCAAGAGCTTTCGATTGCGTTTCCGTTCGTTCTTAGTTTTAATAGTTCCAGAGATATTTGGGGTTGTTAGAAGCGAAGTCCTAAAACTGGAAAAAATTGACTTTTGATAACCTCTGGTGACTTCACTATTGACCTGAGCCAAAAACACCCTTTGTAACTTCGAGTATCCATGTTGAGATCTGTCGATTTTTATCTTCTTCTGCGTTCTTTTTGTCCCTTTATTTCTCGAGTTAGACGGGGGTTCATTTTGACCCCCGCCCCACAACAACCACCACCGCCATGGCGAATTCTATTCTGGTCTTCGGATCAGTGTGTTTTAGAATTAACTGTTGGGCTGCGATGTTAGTAATAATTTCTTGACATGTATGTCTTAGTCCCATATGGGCTTGGCCTCCAAACACCGGTTCTGTTCTCCCCCCTTAACAACCTTGGTCCCCCCCCTCGCTCAATCTGTTTCTCGGGCATTCTCCGTTCACTCTGTAAGTATGAACTCGAGAAGTTCGTGTGTGATTAAATATATGCATTTTGTTCCCTGCCCTTGTTCCATCATTCGACGTGTCTTCGCTTCTGGTCTGTTTCAGACCCGCGTGGGGGGCCGGACGTGGTTCTACTGAGATGGCTCAAAGTCTTGGCGCACAGAGACGTTTGAGCTCGGGCGACAGTTCGTTTTGGCACCGTCCAGACCCACACATGCAGACATGGACGAGTCGTCTGGAGTCTTCCACCCTGCAGCAGCTTTTATAGCCTGGTTGTGAGAAATCCGTTCGACAGATGTTAGAGAAAGAGTGCGCTGAGCGCGTGCTGATATCTTGTCTTACGCTTTGTCATATTTGATTTTCACGAGCAAGCCCCATAAGTCTTGCGTCTCCGAAAATAAATAGTCGTCGGAATTCTAATGCCGCTTGGCTTGGCATCTCGTTACCATGGCTGACCATTTATCGGCCGTTTTTTCGGGATTCAGGGTACGTTAGCTCAAATGCAACTGGCAGGCTCGAAGATCCGGCGGGTACGACAAGGTTGTTCCGAACATTGGATCCCTGGTGGTTGGTTCTCATCCAGCTGGCACGCTTTCATCGAAGAGGTTTTGCTCGTTAAGGTCTGCAGCCAGCTGCCACCTATACTGTCAAGTTCTTATGTCTGCCATTGGGTACGTGTCCCACTAAATGATTTTTCCATGCGATTTTTTTCCCAGTCGAAATGGCAATAGTATGTATTAGTTATGGAATATTGTATATCCTACTAATATAAGATATTTATATTAATATTATTTATATTAAGGGCGGGAATTTTAATTTATACTATTATCTACCTACAAGATATTATTTATTATCTCCCATACTTATCGTGCTATGTTTTGCAGTGCAGTTTCACTTCTCTAGTGCCCAGTTATATGTTCCTATGTTGTACCTGTATCCCCAGTTGGACCGGTTGTCCGAGCAATGTTCGCCCCTCAGCGCGGACCGGGACCGTGTCAAACGCGAGCTGGACAGCTTCACGTTGGAGGCCTTTGCTCGTCAGTACCTGAGCAACGCTGCCCTCGAGTTCATGCTCGTATACTGCCGAGCCATTTATGGTAGGTCCGCTGCTAGGCTGGCCAAGCATTGCTTAAGTCACGCTGCAGAATTTCGGAGCAATGTATGTACCATGCAATATATGACACTTTGATATGACATCGTCAGAGCTACTTAATATGTTTTCTATCAACATTTTGTGATCACACTCACACGCACTGGTGTGATAGTTCCGTAAACGCTGAGGCAAATAATTCAGACATGTTATCAACGGATTTTGTGGGCTGGTATGGGCTTCCAAATCGTGTGCTCATAGGGGGCGAGGAAGTCTCGTGAAGCACCCTGCGCATCGGCGGCCGTTTGTGTGCATTTTCGGCAGGGGTTGAGGCCAATCGGGTGAGTCTGGTTCAGTTCCTGTCTGATGTTCACTCCTCTGGCGGGATCGACGCCGCGATGGGCACTGGGTCTGACAGCTCGCAGGAGTTCACGGTCAAGGTCAGTTCCAGGTCAAACAGAACCAAGTGCAAACGCCAGAATGATTGCAACGTTCTCCAGTGTTTTACTGAATACTCCGCATCTACAGTGCGAAACATGTTCAGTTGGAATGTCGCTATGACTGATTGCGCTAGCCCGGAGTTCACTAAACCTTTTATATATACAGTAGGTAGCGTTTTTATTATAAAAATAACTGCCTTCACTCAGTTATTTTTGCATAAAAGAATGGTAAATTAAAATACTTAAGAGCATAATAGCGGCCATTGTGCCTGCTGTCTGCCACAGGGTGGTACACATCAGATCAGCCAGCTTCTGGCGGACAAGATCGGCCGGCAGCGTCTCCATCTACGTCAGGCTGTCACCAGCATCAGCCAGCAGGGGGACGGCGTCACCGTCACCACCGCCGCCGGCACCACCTTCCACTGTGAGACACTGACACCTGATCATCTGACATCTGACAACGGACATCTGATGATCTTGCATCTGATAATCTTACATCTGATGATCTGACATCGGACACCTGACATCTGACATCAGATATCTGACACCTGATGATCTGACATCGGACACCTGACATCTGACATCGGACATCTGACATCTGACATATGACATATGGCATCTGACATCTGACACCTGACACCTGACATCTGACATCGGACACCTGCCATCTGATGATCTGAAATGTGACACCTGACACCTGACATTTGATATCTGACATATAACATGTGACACCTGTGACCTGACACCTGACATATGACATCATACACCTGATATCTGACATGTGACACCTGACATATGACACCTGACATATGACATGTCACATGACACCTGAAACCTGACTCCTGACATCTGACACCTGACTCCTGACATCTGACACCTGACATCTGACACATGACACCTGGGGCATTCCAGGACAGATCGACAAGCAAAAACCCCAAAATAANAAGATGTCTCGGCGTGGTTCACAGGGGCGGAACAGTCAAATTGGCAATGGATATCTCAACACCTGTCACTGGACCCAGAAAGTGTCGGGCCGTGTCAGGCGACACAGTCAAAATGACAAAGTATTTCTCAACACCTCACCTGGACCCAGAGTATCCGGGCGTGTCAGCGGCGGACACAGTCCAAATGGCAATGTATCCTCACAACTCACCTGGGGCACCATAGAGTGCCGGTGGTCGGTGAGTCACAGCCGACAACAGTCAATGGCAAATGTATATTCACACTCACCGTGGCTGAGAGAGTGTCCGGGCGTGTCCAGGCGGACACAGTCAAATCGGCAATGTTATTACTCACACCTCACTGGACCCGAGAAGTGAAGTATTACGGGGCGTGTCACGGCGGACACAGTCAAATGGCAAATGTATCCCACACCTCACCTGGACCAGAAATGTTTCCGGGCGTGTCAAGCCGACACAGTCAAATAGTGGCAGTGTTCTACACTACTGACCCAGAAGTGTCCTGGCGTGTCCACGGCGGACACAGTAAAATGGAATGTATTCACACCACCTGGACCCAGAAGTGTCCTGGCGGGTCACGGCGGACACAGGTCAAATGGCAATGGTATCTCACACCTCACCTGGCCAGAAGTGTCACCGCGGACACAGGTGAATAATGGCAATGTATCTAAACCTCACCTGGACCAGAAGTGTCCGGGCGTGTCCACGGACACAGTCAAGATGGCATGTATCTCACACCTCACTGGACCCAGAAGTGTCCGGGCGTGTCCACGCGGACACAGTCAAATGGCAATGTATCTCACACCTCACCTGGACCCAGAAGTGTCCTGGCGTGTCCACGGCGGACACGTAGACCTCCAGATAGCCGTCGGCACCGGTGGCCACCAGACTCTCCCGGGCCGGAACCGGCGGCTCTCCGGCACCCTGTACACACAGAAATTGGTGAGCAATGAGCTGCACATGTATCGTATACAACAGACATAGGCGTAGGAACGCGGGGGGCCGTGGGGGCCATGGCCCCCCCCCCACTTTTTGTCCATTTTGTTGAGCTAAATCAACCAATTTTACTTTGTTATACAAATTAAAAAGCGCAACAGATCCGCGAAGACGAAAGGAGCTCAAAAATGCATATAAATCCTGTGTAGGGGGATCGAGTTGCCCTCAAGACGAGATAGAAGTTTCGCTGGCCCCCTCACTTTTTGTCACGTTCCTACGCTTCTGACAACAGATGTGTAAAAACGCCACAACTTCCTGCATAGATGTGAAAGGGGAAAACACGCAGAATGTGTGTAAGCCTATCGAAGCTCCAGGAAGGAGGTCGGAAGGCATCTTATTTCCATTGTTGTTGACCAGCGGTGTCAATTTATGAAAATGATTGGGGGGCCCTAAATGCTAACTTTATAGATTTTAACTCAATTCATACCATGCAACGCCATAGGCCTAATGTTAAAATTTGAAATAATTCGTCCCCCCCCCCCCCAATAAGTATACAAATGCGACACCGGTGTTGTTGACTTCGCAGTATGAATTACAAAATGACAGTTTCCGGAAGCTTCCGTTTACTTTTTTGCTCGCATCATCTGACTACGTCATCTGTATCACATACTGCCTTATCATGACACGGCACCAGCTGGACAAAGCCGGCACACTCGCCCGGGCCCGCTGCCACGACTGCAAGCACTCCCAGTCCCACGCGGTGTCCACACACAAACGGAAACATCATCTCGACAAACAGAGGGGGCGAGCTCTCCGCAAACAGGACAGATGGCCGCGTCACGACGCCAGTCTCTTGCCTCTTCAGCCACGTCACGACGCCAGTCTCCTTCCTCTTCAGCCGCGTCACGACGCCAGTGCTCCTTCCTCTCAGCCGCGTTCACGAGCCAGCTCCTGCCTCTTCGCCACGTCACGACGCCAGTTCCCTTCCTCCCCCCCCTTCAGCCACGTACGACGCAGTCTCCTTTTTTTTCTCTGTCAGCACGTCACGCGCAGTACCTTCCTCTTCAGCCGCGTCACGACGCCATCTTCTTGCCTCCTTCAGCCACGTCCGAGCCAGTCTCCTTCCTCTTCAAGCGCGTCACGACGCCAGTCTCTTGCCTCTCAGCCACGTCACACGCCAGTCTCCTTCCTCTTCAGCCGCCGTCACGACGCCAGTTCCTCCTCTTTCAGCCACGTCACGACCCAGTATCCTGCCTCTTCAAGCCGCGTTCACGACGCCAGGTTCCTTGCCTCTTCAGCCACGTCACGACGCCAGTCTCCTGGCCTCTTCAGCCCACCGTCCACGAGCCAGTCTCCTTCCTCTTCAGCGCCACGTCACGACGCCAAGTTCTCCTTCCTCTTCAGCCACGTCACGACTCTAGGTCTCCTTCCTCTTCAGCCCGCGTCACCGACGCCAGTCTCCTCCTCTTCCAGCCACGTCAGACGCCAGTTCTCCTGGCCTCTTCAGTCCACGTCACGACCTAGTCTCCGTTCCTCTTCAGCCACGTCACGACGCCTCTCCTGCTCTCAGGCCACGTCACGAACGCCAGCTCCTGCCTTTACAGCCGCGTCCAGCGACGCCAGTCTCCTTCCTCTTCAGCCACGTCACGACGCCAGTATCCTGCCTCTTCAGAGCGATCGTCCTCGCCACGGCCGGCCGCAGCTCATCCAGCCAGCATACAACCAGTGTCTCATCTAGCGAGACGTTCATAGCAAAAAGTATGTCAACAAAAGCTTACAAAGACACAAAACACTAGTCCGGTGCGTGTGCCTGCAAACGGCCAGCATTCAGCAGCCCGCAGCCTGCAGCCAGCAGCCAGCAGCCAGCAGCCAGCAGCCAGCAGCCAGCAGCCAGCAGCCAGCATTCAGCAGCCAGCAGCCAGCAGCCAGCAGCCAGCAGCCAGCAGCCAGCAGCCAGCAGCCAGCAGCTAGCAGCCAGCAGCCAGCAGGCAGCCGGCAGCAGCCAGCAGCCAGAAACCAGCAGCCAGCAGGCAGCAGGCAGCACGCAGCAGGCAGCAGGCAGCAGGCAGCAGGCAGCAGCCAGTCTGCCCATCTCACCTGAGTCTTGCCGCCGTCGGCCGGCTTGTTTTTGTGGCGGGGTGCGCGGTTGGCGGCGGAGAGGTCAATCCGGCGCCGCATCACCTCCTCCTCCTCCACCTTGCCCTGGATCAGCTGTTTGGCCGTGGCCAGCTGGTCCTCGGTGCCCTTGATGGTGACCAGCCGCATCCCATCTGACGGCAGGACGTGGTGAGGGTAGGGTCACCAGGCGGTGTGGCTATGTCTGCCAGGTCATCCAGTGTAGTGTGTGTCGTGAGCGAGGTTCGCAACGCTTTACCGTGGAGGGACTACTGATTGAAGTTTAGGACTCAATTCTGCAAACTTCATCCTGTGAGTGTTTCTACAATTCATGTGATTTATAATGCGACTTTGCATGCGATTTATAATGTTCCATATTAAAGACTAATGTTGTGTTCCTTGCAAATCACAATATAAGTAGCAAAGAAGACTTGTGATAATGTACTCAAGAGTTAAAAAACGCACAAAGATACTGATGGGCGGCAACATTACTGTCAGAGCCTGATGGCGGATCACGATGACTGCCCACTGCCCACAGTCCACAGTCCTCCACACACCACACACCACCGTGGCCCGATGACTGTCCACAGTCCTCCACACACCACCGTGGCCGGTCAATACACCGCTCAGCATCCACAGCTCTGTGAGCACCCCCCAGCGCCAGCACCCACCGGCGTGCGTCTTGAAGTCCCTGTCGATGATGATCTTGGCGCCGGAGACTGCACACAGCTCGCGGATTGTGTCCCCGTTCCGACCGATAATTCGGCCACAGGCCCGCTGGTCACAGGAGGGTACAGGTCAGCAACTTCAATCGCCGGAAAGAAGGCAACGAACGACGAAATTTGCACAGGAAAACGCGATAAACACACGGCGCACGATGGAACAGCATAGGCAGAGTACTTATAGCAAAGGTACCAGCAACAAGAGAACGTATGTATAGTCAGAGGCGCAACCAAAGGGGGGGGAGGGGGCACACGGGCCCGTGCCCCTCCCTTACGAAATGCGGGGCCTCTCTGACGCGGGCCCGTGGGGTCCTCTGAGGCAGGCACGTATAGCCAGATTTCGCCCGGGGTGGCGGCGTCTCAAAAGAGCCCCTTTCTGAGCGTTGGAAGGGCCCCTTCCCCGGCGTTGAAAGGGTCCCTTCCGAAACGTTGAAGGGGGCCCATTGGGCACTGGGGGCCCCTCCGTGCTGGCTAAGGCCAATTAGGCATGATCAGTGGCCCTTCTGACCCGCCCAGGGACCCTTCCATTCTCGTCAAGGGCCCCTCTGACCTACATAGGACCCTTAACTTCACAGGGCCCTCTGGGTATGCCCAGGGCCATTTAACCTGGGCAGGGACGCGCTAGCTGCTTTGTCGCCCTGACGACATTGCTAGGCGCCATCGGACCTGCACAGGGCCCCATATCTGTCAGAAGCCCCTCTGGCCTCTGCCCTGCCGAGGGGCCCCTCTGTGCTTGTTACGGCCACATAAAGCATTTCAGAGCCTTCTGAATCGACCCAGGGCCCTTCGTCTAGCCGAGGCCCCCTCTGACTCAAATGGCCTTTGAACTTCATGGGACCTTCTGTCATTCAGAGAGATCCTGTGCCCAAAAGGCCTCGAAGCTCCAAACTCTCTAAAAGACCATGCTTCGCGTGGCTTCAGGCTCTTGATAAGAGAGCCAAGATACCACGCTTCTCCGGTCTCACGGCCCTGCCTTTGACGTCTCCACTGCCTCTTGAGTAGGAACGGGGATTATTTTTGGTGGTATTATAGCGGTTAATTCTTATACCAATCCTACTCCCCGCGTCTGGGTTCTAGTTTCCGCGCAATATCATAATGATTAATTGTCATGCCACTGCTTATACGTTAAGCATGCACATCAACTGCCACCCTGCGGCTGAAGTTTGGATTAGGAACTCACCCTGTGGCTCCCTTTCTAGTCGCTGTCCACTACCTCTAATATTGCATAATATGCAGGGCGGATTTGCAGACGTGTTTTGGGCCAAGTCCAGTGGCGCATTCCAAAAGTTGTGGAGGTGAAGGGACAACAGTCCGTCAGCCATCAGCGATAACGTTGTTGACCATGGGGCATCGAGGCAGGGAGCGTTATTTAATTTTTCGTCAGCCGTTTGTATCTGTAGGTGCGTCTGACTTTTTGTGTTTTTGCATTTGGGGACAAATTAGGTCTCTAACCTTTGGGGACGGACGGGATGGCCCCCCGGATCTGCCCCTGATAAATTGGAAGTCTTATGCGTCCGCAATGTGGGGCCCCCTCGAATGGTTCGACGGGGACCCCTTGAGGTCTTGCCTCTTTACGGAAAACCTGGGTGCGCCCTGTGTATAGTCATACATTATTATATATAGTACAGGGTCTTTCAATATAACATGTATTTTTTAGTTGCTTATTGAGCATATAAAATGGACTAAGATATATAAATATCGTATCAGTAAGTCGAGCACAGTGACACTTTGCTTATTTACAATTTTAAGGGGGTTGTTGCAATCTGCGAACAAGTTTTGAGGATTTTCACAAAGGATGTCAAATCGGTTTTGTTTGATTTCACGCAAAAAGATCGTCGGCAAGATAACCGAGAATGAATATATTTGCGGAATTTTGAGCTAGTGCACTGCATTAATGTATTCTTTATCTTGACGAGAATATTTGCAACCAAACCGCAACAGAAAGGGCTAGGTTCAGCAATGACGGTGCGACGTCCACACCCCGGTGGCCCAAGAAGCTGGCTGCAATGACAATTCGGCCTACCGAGTCATCCGTCCCTCACTGCCACCCTGGGACCTGCCAAAAACCCCGATCTCCCGTTGGACGTAGGTCTGTACGTCTCCATTGCGTTATCACGCAAAGATAAACACCCAGCATCTCTAAAGACCTTTTAAAGCAAACGGTGGAGCCGGCTGATTCAGTGGAAAAACAGGAAAGTGATCGAGCTGTGCGACACCCATGCGCTGGCGGTCGAAGGCCCGTGTTGACTTAAGGGGAGCACCCTTAATTCGAAGACACAGCTGGCCAAACCGAGGAACTAGTTTATTGACAGTGAGTGAACACTGTAAGTCACCAACAATGAGCGTGCATGTGCATAATACAGTTCTTATGTGAGCAAAAAATGCGTTTAATTATTGTTCACGATTTTTCCCAGTAAAATCAAGCAAAACCGAATTCCGCATCCTGAGGAAAAGTCCTCCAAAAAAAAAACCTTGTTTCATTCAAACAAAACACATTAAAAATGGATAAATAACCAAATTGTCCAGATGTACTCGACCATGTACTAAATGATATATTTTAACCATTTTTAAACGTTCTTAAAATAGGCAAATCAAAAATACATTCTATGTGAAACCCTGTAGAACAATTTGGTACGAATGGTTTTACTATATAGACCAGAATGCTAAGAAAAGAATGTTACAAAGCAAGTGAATATGACTCCGAAACACAAGCGTCATAAATTTCGTTCAACAAAGGCTTCGCAATAACTTTGACGCAAATACACTTACGATATCATAAATTAGTTCAACAAAAGTTTCGCGATGACTTCAACGCTAAACACACTTTTGATGTGCCAACGCAATCATCATTCCACTTGTAAATTGTAATATATGCGTAAAATGTACACACAAATTACATAACCTAAGTAAAATGTTAATTGAGCTTTAACTTCAATCGCAACATCAAGCAACAACGGAACTCGTTTCCGATTTTGCAACGTTTAATAAGACGTGAGTTGTGTACCAAGAACAGAAATTACCAATTCAACCAATCGCAGTCAACTTCTGGTTTGCAATCCGCGATACAGGATTTCAAATGCTGGATGATAATCCGCAACAACGCATATAAACCTGAATAAAAACGAGGTTGCGCCAAGACAGAATGTCTCGGGCTGATTGGTCAAGCTTATCATTCGGGAGGGCGATACACTCCCAGTAGCACGGAGTTGTTGAACGAATTCCTCGGCCGACATCCAGTGTTTTCTCAAAGGACTAGCGGACACTGTCGAGCGATGCATAGCTTCCTTTTTACGAGTTTGTAAATGATAGTGTTGCAATGATACCGCATGTTGCATGTGCAGTATCCACTATCCAGTAAGTACATTGCATTTTGCAAAGTTGTACTGTACACAAAGCCGAGATGTAATTGTATCAGTGTAAGTTGCATTCATGCCTTCGCCACTGGAGAACAAACAAAATAGGACCCATCACAGCGACGCAATGGATTTCGTGAACGGACACTTGGGAGTTTGGGCCTAATGACCGGCCCCGGCCCGGTGCGATTCACAATATCGAGTGGCACCGCGTCCGACCGACAGCCACGTCCCTCGAACAGAGGCATCGTCCAGACGCGGCCGACACATTATTGGTAGATGACGCCAGGCGCCCCGAGCGGCGTTCCCAGCTTATTGGTCAGGGCAATCTGAGCCTCGGTACGATTGGCCGGCACGTCATGCGGACAGCGTATGCCGACGAAGCTTTCGTCAAGCGCGCCAGTAGGAGACGGCCGTCAGTAGCTGCACATAACGCGGCCCGGCCGGCCGGCCGCTGACCGACGCTGCGAGCGGCCCCGGCACGTTATGTGCAGCTGCTGCGCGGGCCGAAACAGCGGGACTCTCGCGACTCTCGAGGGCAGATTGCGGCGCCGCTATTGGGCGAGCGGCATCAGCGGTGCGCGTGACGTCATCACCAGCGGCCACTGCCGTCAGAGCGCGATTGGAAGCGGTGGGGAGCGGAGCGAGAGAGCGGGGCCGCGGCCGGTGGCCAACGGCGATGAAGGCACCCTTGGACAGCAGGCAGATTCAGAGAGCACGAATAATGACTATTGATATGAGACATGCTGAACGTAAAATTACTCATCGTCTGCGCCCTGTGGCGATGCAATGAAATCACGACCATACTGAATAGCTGCAGCTCGAATGAGCTCTGTGAGCTGGTGAATAATCATCGGTACCGACGCTATGCCATGAACGGCAGAAGATGTGAAAGTCACGAAAACTTGCATTTGATTGAAGCTGGTGAAGACTGACGGGATCTATTTTTTGCATAATTGTATCACAAATTTTCGATATAAATATCATCAACTTAATGAGGAAAATTATTCCAGAAATAACGTACTGCCCCCAAAAAACGAAACAACAGCAACGGCTATTCACACTAATTATGAGGAAGGAAAATATTTCAGATATATTTAAAATGGTTCAGATATATTATAAATCTATCTGGTTGCCGATTCTCTTTCGCAGGTCCGACCCCGTACTGATAAAATGCAAAGCCAAACTACGGTGATGTTACTACGATCTGCATAGACCATATCCGAAATGACCATATTCTGCTTCATCTGAAAATGTCCCATAACATCGTACTTCATTAGACGCGACAAGAATGCGCAAGCAACACAGGTCAAGCCATCATCGAGTCCACCAGCTGCGGACGATCTGCCGACTATATCAGCTGTCCTGAGACACCCTCTCGCAGCTGTAACATTCCGGACTCCCCTGTCTCGCACAGCTGTGATCCCGGTCCGGCGACAGAGACAGAGCCTGACTGACCTGAGACACCCTCTCGCAGCTGTAACACTCCGGACTCCCCTGTCTCGCACAGCAGTGATCACGGTCCGGCGACAGAGACAGAGCCTGACTGACCTGAGACACCCTCTCGCAGCTGTAACACTCCGGACTCCCCTGTCTCCCACAGCTGTGATCACGGTCCGGCGACAGAGACAGAGCCTGACTGACCTGAGACACCCTCTCGCAAGCTGGAACAACTCGCGGACTCCCCCTGTCTCCCACAGCTGTGATCACGGTCGCGGCGAGCAGGACAGAGCCTGACTGACCTGAGACACCCTCTCGCAGTCTGTAACACTCCGCGACTCTGTCTCGCACAGTGTGATTATGTGTCCGGCGACAGAACAACTCTGGACTAGGGACCTGAGGCACATTCGCTTCGTCGTGACGGAAACTTGTTCCAGCTGTAAGACATTCCGGACTCCTCCTGTCCTCCCACAGCTGTGGGATCACGCGCGTCCGGCGGTATCAGAGAAGACAGAGGCCTGACTGACCTCGAAGACACAAATCTCGCAGGCTGTAACACTACCGGACATCTGTTCACTCGACTTGTGGATCACGGTCCGGCGACAGGACAGAGCGGGCTGACTTAGATTGCTGACTAGCGTCGTCGACTCGTAACAACTGCCGGACTCCACCTGTCTCCCACAACTGTCCTCACCATTAGCAGCTGTGATACGTCGGGCGACCATTATCGAGACGCCTTTGTACTTGAGACCTTGAGACACCCTCTCGTTCGCGCAAGCTGTACAATTCCGGACTCCCCTGTCCTCGCAAACAGCTGTGATCACGGTCCGGCGACAAGAAGACAGAAGCCCTGACTGACCTGAGACACCTCTCGCAAGCTGTAACTTCCGGACTCCCCTGTCTCCCACAGCTGTGATCACGGTCCGGCGACAGAGAAAGAGCCCTGACTGACCTGAGACACACCTCTCGCAGCTAGGTAACATTCCGGAACTCCCTGTCTCGCACAGCTGTGATCACGGTCCGGGACAGAGACAGAGCCTGACTGTCCTGGACAATGAACCCTCTCGCAGCTGTAACACGTTCTCCGGCGGGACTCCCTGTCTCCCACAGCTGTGACTACGGTACCGGAGACCGGAGACAGAGACACGAGCCTGACTGACCCTGAGGACTCGCTGATGTTGATGGTCAGGATCTTGGGCTGTTCGGCTATGGCCCGCTGGATGAGCCTGAGGCTATGGCCCGCTATGGCCCGCTGACTGACCTGAGGCACGCTGATGTTGATGGTCAGGATCTTGGGCTGTTCGGCTATGGCCCGCTGGATGAGGCGCTCCGCCTCCTGAGCGTTGTCAGCCTTCCCGCGGATCACGCATACTCGGTCATCGGATGGTCCTCCTACAATACACGCACGTTTACTGACGTCAGTGGAATACAGGATCGGTAGTTAGACATTTTATATTGTCTATTCGGTACTGCATGACAAGCAAAGTAGCTATATCGCCATCAAACGTACACACTCAACACTACCACAACTACCACACTCAATGGCTCCCTGACATCTCTGCCAGAGGAAAATACGCAAGACAGACTGGGGTTCGAACCGAAAGTCAACTCCAGAACCTTTCCCTTTCTTGCCCTTAATTACACAGGATTTGTTAGGCAGTCGGCAGATCCCTTTTCATCCATCCGTATCAGATAAAATCACCACCATGGAAAATGGAATCAGGCAGATTTGCAAATGGACTGCTAAAAATATAAATAACTTCTGATGAGCCGCTTATCGCAGCACTCAATTCACAGTAGCCGCAGCACTCAATCAACAACACTCGACAAATCAAATGTTCGATGTTCATCTAATAGTGCACACAGACGTCTACATCAACAACAGCATACCTGAATTCTTGAAATTGATCCTGGTGTTGGTGATTTCCTGAATCTCCTTGATGTTGGATCCCTCTCTGCCGATGACGAAGCCCACGACGTTTCTGGGTATACGCATCTCGATCAAGGTGTGGCGAGAGGTAGCCGTATCGACGAAACTTTCCAGCTCATCGTCCTCTTCATTCTGAGAAACAGAAGCAGGATGGTGCGTCAAGAGGTGCAAACAGAGATGTCTAACAATACAATGTGTTTGAAATGATAGAACAGGACTGAGATAATGTATGTGAAATGCTGAAGTTTAAAATATCACAAGCTTACCTTTTTGTAAAGCAAGTAGAGAGCGACCCCCGTAAAGGTTGCTAAACCTACAGCCAGCAGAACCTTCTTCGAGTTGACACCCATTTGCGATCCGTATCACTTAACTTGTGATGCTTACACACCTGAAACCAAAGGAACATCGGTGAAATTTGACGAGTTGTTGTGCATATCATCTGAAAGGACTAACATACCATGTCATGAAGTCGACCTATCGGCTCCGGAAAACGACGGGAATTCTCAACCACTGAGTACTCCAGCCGAGATACAAGGTTGACGCATAAAGAACGTATGCCCTGGATTCATTGGACTATCTGGAGAGAAGGGACACATATTAAGAAATGAAGACAGTCTGTTGGCACATTTTTGTAATAATATCTGACGTGAGTATTTAGGCTTCACCTATTTCCATCAGTCATTATATGGCCTGGTCTTACCTTACCTTACCTTACGGTAATCGGGACTTTTAGGCAAATGAGGCCTGTAGTACCCGGTCTCATCGAGCTCATGATTCATGCCATGTCTCAGTCAGTTGTCGAGCTCATTGCTGGTAATACCTGACCGAGAGCCCAAATGGGCGTCCAATTGCTGGCCTTGTAAGGCATTTGATCGAAAGGAGTCGCAGACCACTTCAGATGGGAAGTCCGTTCCAATCATTCACAATGGCGGTGCGGAATAGCGGAATCGTCTGACCCTTGGCATGCCAAGAACTTGCGAAGTTTGAAAGGATGAGCCTCTGTCTGACGGTCCACCAGTAGATGAAGTATACTAACTTGGTTGATCCGCGTCTACTCCACCGTGGATACAGCTGATTACGTTGAAGACCATGTCGCCTTCTCCGGCCGCCGGAGTAGACAGTGATGGAAAGCTGCAGGAATCTGAGCCTCTCTTCAATGGTTTGTAGACGAAGGACTCTACCAATCGGGTGGCTTCTTCCGCTGTACCCTTTCAAACCAGTCGCTGGTCAGCCCTGTTGAAAAGGGCCCCCATTACTAAAGTGCCGTATTCGAGAAGTGGACGTACAAGGTCTTGAACAGGCAAGGGAAGAGTGGACTTCATTTTATTCAGGGCAAATGAGCTGCCGAATGGACGCCAGCACCTTTTGTAGACTTTGACAATAGCAGACGAAGGCATGCTCTTACCTGAACTTCAAGGTCAGCGTTCGATATGCACACCCAGCGTCTTTCTAAGAGAGTGCTGTCCAGCTGGGCACCGTTCACTAGTGTGTACGATGGATACTGAGACTGATTGCTATCTGCCCGATGATGCAAGGCTGGATACATTTGCTCTGGTTGAAAGGCATCAGCCAGGTGTTGGACCACCTAGTCAGAGCATCCAAGTCTGTCTGAAGCTGTGCAGCATCACAAGTGGAGGTAACACTGGAGTACAACTTTGTATCATCAGCAAACAGCTTCACATCACAGTTGACAACATCAGGCAAGTCATTCACATATACAAGAAACAGTAATGGGCCAAGAACCGAACCCTGTGGAACTCCGCTAGCGACAACTAACCAATCTGAGTGACAACCTTCAAGGACTACCTGTTGCTTCCTACAAGTACAGAAACAGATTTATTTCCATGCAGAAGCTTGCCTCTGACCCCATCAGCATGAATTTCTTCAAGAGTCTCAAATTGCACAAATCGAAGCCTTCTGAAAGTCTAGGTAGGACAACATCAACAGGCGCTTAAGCACCTCTTCTAGCTCCCCTTACTCCCAAGTCAATCGAGTAGCCGTACCAGCGTTGTAGTGCTAACACGAGCGCTTCGGGCGGAAACCAACATGGCGCATCGTTAGACAAGGAGATTGCAATGTTCAGTCAAGATTGATTGATAGCATTTGGTCACGTAATCAAGACTCCAAAAATCGTACACGGATGGCAGGTTCAGCTGATAGGGGCGGTTATGTTACAGGAGTTTGCTTTATCACCCTTTTAAGCAGTGGTACTACCCGGCGCTAGAGACCAGTCTTGGGGATGATCCGGCGTCTAGGGACCTGCGCGTTATCAGCCGAAGCAAGGGGACTGCGATGGAACTTGTGAGTTTCCTTTCAGGGACGCGTGGTGGACAGGTCAGTCTGGCCTGGAACGCACTAGTTGTCTGAGGGAACAATAAGCTTCTGCGTCAACCTAGCAGCCTGCGGTGACTATTGTCATAAGTCCAGATAGCTCAGTGGTCCCACCCGATTCAAGGGAGGGAAGGGATGTCGTTGCTGTTCCGCCCCCCTTTTCCCCAAAGTTGGTTTTGTATACGCTTGCAAAGATAATGATTTGATGGATACAGCTTTACCTCTCGTGTCCTGCTCTCCAGGGTTACCAGATGCGATCTCTTTAAATCGGGCCGAATCCTCTGGTGGTTTTGGAGTCTGCTGTTTAACTACTATTTTTCCAAAATGCCTTGGGATGACTTTGATGCAGATAAACAGCTAAGAAGTATCTCTAAAGCAATTTGTTGTACGCGATGTCTTGTGTAGTCTGTCATAGGTTTGTTTCTGCACAGCCTGAATCATAGGCCACATCAACAGGATCGGTCGTGTTTGCACATCTCGTGCCACAAGGCATTCCTGTCAGCTTTCTTCGCTCTTAAAGCATGGCTAGTCATATAGAGATTTCTTCCTAGACCGACAGCTTTTAGCTACTGGAATACATGTTGTGACCATGGTGTCGATTGCCTCTTTGAAAGTCCTATAACCATCATCGACTTCACCGGAAAGCAGTAGATCCCAATCAGTTTCAGATATCATCTATTTAATTTCACTGATTAGTTAGCTCATGGAACGTTGAGTTTTGTTTGACCAACTCAGACTGGGCAGTATAGCAGGCCAGCTGAAATCTCAGCACAATTTGTGATCGCTTTTGCCAAGGGCCTGGTAAAATACTCGAGGTTGGTTATACATCCCCTCCTGCCATTTGTCAGCACCGATCAAAAGTTTGGAGGGCTGGCACGTCCCTATATCTTGTTAGGGCGTGTGATGTGTCTGAAAAATGAAGACAATCGTGTACCACATTCAGGAGTTTGTGTGCATGATGTGAGTCTTGGGGTCCGAAACAAAAACAGCTGCCCAATCAATCTGTGGCAGATTGAAATCCCCAGCTTTATTTATAGGTGTGCATGCGATTGTTGCGTATACCTTATTTATAACAATTGAACAAGGCTCAATCTAACAACTCAACGGTGAGCGTGTCACCTGATGCGGCCCCGATAAATCTCAACAACTGTCAACCTAGTCGGCTCCCTTGAGATTGATCTGGAGCCAAAGCTGTTCTTTAAACTGAGCTCCAGTGAAGGTGATCTGGGCTGCATGGATGCTGTCTCGGACGAAAGCACAAATACCCCGAACCCCACTCCTCCCAAGGTTTACCTCACCCAGATCAAAGTTGGCAAATAACGAGTAGCCTGGTACTGAAAGCAGGGCAGGATCTAATGTGGGCAGCACCGGTGCTGGGTATGCCTCTGATTATTAGTATAACAATCGCGTTCACTCCCTGCTATGGTCATGCAAAAACATCCCTTTCTTATTCACCACTGATCAGAGTTAGTGTAAAAGAACTTGAGAGGTTGGTTTCTATTTAAAGTTTTAGGGATATTTCTAGGCTGGTGTGACTTAGTGCTAACCATTCCCCTTTGCGGTGATATAACTTTGCTAGGTAAGGTTACTGGATGCAGTCAGGCATTGTTAACCCCCTGAGCCTTACCAGGTGAGCTATCTCTTGTACCAGAGCCAGAAGACTGCGCTACCCGAGAGGAAGTGTCTGCCTGTGTTGGACTCAATGCTGTAGCTCCAGCCCCGCTGCGAGCCCCACCATCATTCTCAGACACTGCTGAGGCCACCAACCCAGTGACATTCCCGGACACTGCTGAGGCCACCAACCCAGTGACTGTGTCTGACCTTTGAGGTTTGGAGGAGATGTCACTCATGTCGATTGAGACAATCTTACCCTTGCGGATGGTAAGGTTATCTTCACCTGCCCTTCTGCGAACTGCAAGTTCTTCCCTCACTTTCCTAGCAGCCTCTCGCTCAGTGAGGGTGAGGTCAGGAGTGATATATATGTTACCCCATTGAATGGATTTTCGAAGCTGAGGAACCATGCGGAGAATGTCGTGTTTCACTCCTGGAGTATCTAGTGTGACTATCAGTAGCCTATCCTTGTTCTCTACGGACTTGCCAACTCTGAAAGACTTAGCTACAGCTACATCATTCGCTGAATGACCTCTTCATCACCTCCTGAAAAAAAAAAACAAATGAGCTGTAATATCTCTTGCCGACCTCTCACTAGTGAACCCCTAATGCCTCTGTTGAGATTATGGACTACCAAGGTATTGTTCCTTCCTATTCCTTGGGTCAAAAAAGTCATCAAAAAACCTTAGCAATGTTTGACATAGTTTTAGGCTCCGAGTGGGCTGTGGCCGCCTGTGGGATGGAAGATATCTTTGCCGAAACTTTATCCACCACCTCAGTACATGCGCCCTTAACTATATCAGCATAGGATGACTTCTCACTGTGGATCTCCCGTACTGACCTCTCAATTATCCTGGAATGGTTTTCAACAGACTTTTCTTGCTCCTTGAGTGACTGTGCGACAAGTTTCATGTGTTCTTCTAGCGACTTGTCTAGCTATTCGACTTTGGATTCAAGCGAACTGATCCGCTTGTTGTCCCCATTTTTCACAGACAGTTCAAGTTTGCACTCCGGACAGAGCCACGACAAAACATTGAAGCGTACCAGGGCCTCATATGCAGGTTTCGGAATGTCCTGACAACTAGCATGAAACCAGTGATCGCACTTGTCACATAATACCCCATGGTCAGAACTCCGAACTGCTTCTCTGCAGACCACCTTTCCGGGACCCCCTTTGCAGAAGGTTGAGTCGCTACCTGCACCACTGGAAGACCTAGAACGTGGTCCAAAGGGCTTGAACGCATTCCCATCCAGTTTGTTAATTTTTTATCGTCTCTACCCGTCCCTACAGCGATTACTTGCCTTGGAGCGTTGGAAACAGAATCCACTCCTCCACCGTCGGCCAGAGCGGCATCCACATCAACAACAAACGCCGGATCTTGACCTTGAGACAGCTGGCCGTTGTTGAACAAAGCAGACGCTGCATCCCGCACCAAATCCGAACCGTCAGCAGAAGTTTTCCGGGCTGATCGCCGTAATAATAACGGCGATCGCATTGTGGACATCGCCCAACCACTGGCCTCACGGACTGCTCAGGGTCACGAGCGAAGCAAAACCCACCGAGACAAAACAGCTCTGAAGTCGACAAAAGTGGCGCAGAATCGGAGCTCAGTGAGGCACGTCCTCTCCCCATGAAGTCCCGTGACCGAATCACAAAAAAGCCTGTCTTCCTTGAATACAGGGCTTATACTACTTAGCAATTAACCATATCTAAAATCCCAATCCAACTCTCCCAAAATTTTAAGCTGAAATTGAAACATCAACATCCAAGAGGTCAACTGAACAAGAAATAGTTACATACAAATACTAAGAAGGTACTGCAATTGCCAATTAGGATCAACATGATAAGAGCATATTGATATCATGGTGATGCAGCATAAAAAGGGTCAGCAATGATCTTCCCTAACATCCAATCAAGGTCCTAGCATACAGCAGCATATTAATCCACATATTAATTATAGCATATTAATCATCACCTAAACAGTTCCAGAGCGTAGGATACAGACCTTGGGTACCGCCAGGTACCACACCGCACTCAAGTTCCGGCTTGTATACGGCGTGTATTTGTTATGAATTGAACATTGAAACAGGTAGACAATGTTTATTTTAACGTTAGTGTTTTGACCTAGTTAATAAGTAAATTTACTTTGTTTTTAAATTAAATAAACGTTTTTATTTTATTTTAATAAAAGAACAATATATCCAAACTATGTTGGTGGTAGCTCGATGGCGTGTAAAATTGAGCGCAGGGTATTTTTGAGCATAGCTGCGCAATATTTGAAACATTACAAGTGAGACCATATGCTACCAAATTTGAAATACTTTAAGAAGTAGTATTATTCTTGCATAGTACTAAAAATGTTAACTCCCTCAAAACGCATCTCGGCAATGAATGGTGCGTTGCTATATCTATATTCTTTATGATATGCGTTACCTTTTTATTTTCAATTTATCAGACCAGATACAATGTTGCTGACTGCTTTGCTAAGCGCAACTGACGTAACATGAAAAAGGAGCTGCATTGCGAACGAATTAGAGCGCATGCTAATTGTGTTCTGTTTGAAAGCGGTGTAAAGCTGCAAACATTTCAATTTGAAATAAAAATAGAGCAGACATATTTGGGAAAAGATTTGGGAAAAGACATATTTGGGAAAAGATTGGGCAGCTTCTTTACCTAACTTGTAGGCATCCAAGGTGAATGAACATGAAACAAGAACAATAAACACTTATCCTTACTATGCAGTCCTTACTATGCAGAAGCCACGCACATATGTGAAAAGCAGATGCTTGCAGACATTCACCCAAGCATCATAAATGTAAAACCGTCACTTTCTGACTTCTTGTTTATTTCATTTTTTAGTTTTTGTTGATGAGCCAGCGCTGTTCTGACTTCTTTTGTATTCGAGTATATATGCCTTGGAGTGGGTTGCCACCATTCTGAGTGGTAGCGCCATCTAGAATCAGAAGCGAAGAAGCACTATATAGATACCGCTACTATCGCACGTCGTCCCTTGGTTTCGCCATGGATCTGTCCTTCGACCAGTGGCGGCGGAAGCGGGGGGCTGGGGGCAGGTTGCTCCCCCCCCCCCCCCATGGCCGTCGCCACCACTGGGGACACCAGGGACAGTCTTCCTAGTAATTTTCAGTCTCCTCTAATATGGTCCCATGTTAGTGAACACGTGCACCTGGATTTGACCCTAGTAAATTTCAGATCGTAGCGATGCTTTTGCCCCCCCCAGTGGCGGATCCAGAGGGGGGCTGCAGAGGGGCGCCGCCTCCCCCAGGCGCCCGGGTCGCGGGGTCGAGCCGTGCTTTGGTCTCCCACTTGATCCATGGCCTCCCCAAGCCGGGGAGGTATGGGGGATGGCCAAAACACGGTCTGGCCCCGCGACCCGGGCGCTTGGGGGAGGCCGCGCCCCT
>VOPJ01004953.1:57081-105525 GCA_014673585.1 Semibalanus balanoides | reverse complement strand
ACGCTGCACTGGCGAAGGCTAAGATGTTTAACTAAAATGGACGCAAGATGAGCGTTCATTTGTTGCATATGATATGACACAAATATCGTACCAAAAATAAACATATGAAAGGAAACAAAACATGTAACATGCAACAGTTACTTATAACAGGGTAAGTACTGTTTCAGAAAACAAATATACTGGGTAAGCAAAATAGAGATACCTTGGGTTCTTGTCTCGTGCTTGTTAAAGAGAATTTCTCACCTTTGTATTGATTTTGAACTGAGATAGCTATTATCTTTGGCCGTTATTGAAAAGCATAAATTACTTGAACCATTTTTCTCAAAACTAAGCCGTTGAATGCAATTTAAATTATAATGTACCAAATGCGTCTATAGGCTGAGTGCCACCGCTGATTGGCTGACAGCGATTGGTTCAGCCGTTCCTGAGATATAGAATAGTGGTGTGCACGTGCGCACGTGCAGAGGCACCCAGTGGCGGCGCCACCATAGGGGCAGGGGTGGCAGACTGCCACCCCTGCCGTGACACAGGGGTGCATTGCCCACCCCTGAAATTTTGACACCGGGCCACAATTTTACCAATTTGCTGTTTTTGCCAAAAATTGTGATTCCGCCCGCTTCGTGAACAATATGGAAGTTAGTTCCGCTCGTCCACCAAATTGTAAATTTTTAGGAACGTTAGCATATTTTTATTCAACTATTCTATCTAGTTCATTGATTATAATATTAGCCAAATTTGATCGAAATTTAGCTTCTGCATCGCGTGATCCCCAAGCCTCAGCAAGGCTTTGCTCGTGTAGGAAATTTGACCAGGGACACATCATTTTCTTTTCTTTGGACATGTGTGCCAGTGGGCACCTTTTTGTGATTAAGGCCTCCGTGAAATTCGGGGGGTCAAAAAGATTATTGTTTGCCCCCCTGGCTGACTCCCAGCGGGGAAGCTGCCCCCCTGCCCCGGTGGCGCCGCCCTGCACCCACCTGCTACCCGCTATTCATCTATGTCCCTTCCCACGATCTCCCAGCCCGAGTTGTTTGGCAGCGAGCCAGGTAATCTTATGACGCTGCAGGACGAACGCTGTGGATCGAGCCGGGCGGGGCCGGATCGGGCCGAGCCGGGCCGAGCCGGGACGAGCCGGGCTGGCCCGGACCGGGACGAGCCGGGCCGAGCTGGGCGGGCCCGGACCGGGACGAGCCGGGACGAGCTGGGCGGGCCCGGACCGGGACGAGCTGGGACGAGCTGGGCGGGCCCGGACCGGGACGAGCGGGACGAAGCTGGGGCGAGCTGGCGGCCCCGGACCGGGAACGAGCCGGGACGAGCTGCGGACGAGCTGGGCGGGCCCGCGACCGGAGAGCTGGGGACGATGCTGGGCGGCCAGGACCGCGGACGAGCCGGGACGAGCTGGGACGAGCTGGGACGAGCTGGGACGAGCTGGGCGCGGCCCGGATTCGGGACGAGCTGGACGAGCTCGGCGGGACGAGCTGGGACGAGCTTGGGCGGACGAGGCTGGGGACGAGCTTGGGCTGGGCCCGGACCTTGGGCGCAGCTGGGACGAGCCGGGGCGGGCCGGACCGGACGAGCGGGACGAGGCTGGGCGGGCCCGGACCGGGACCGAGCTGGGACGAGCCGGGCGGGCCCGGACCGGGACGAGCTGGACGAGCTTGGGGCGGGCCCGGAACCGGACGGAGGCCGGGACGAGCTGGGACGAGCTGCGGCGGGCCCGGACCGGGACGAGCTGGGACGAGCTGGGCGGGCCCGTACGGACCGGGACGAGCTGGGAACGAGCTTGGCGGGGGCCGACTGGGACGAGCTGGGACGAGCTGGGCGGGACGAGCCAGCACAGGGTGTGCCCGGTTCGGCCGACGAGCGAGCGAGCGGGCGGCACTTCAGCGTCAATGACCCCGAATTCGAAGTAGCCCGCCGCGCAGCCCGCACCGTTCGGCCTTCCTGCGACCTTGTGCCTCGCCCGCGCGCAGCCGCGCTGACCCCAGCTGACCCAGCAGTACAGCCCAGGTCAGTGAACCGGTGACCCCGGCTGTGTAACACGCAGAGCCCGGACAGACAGACTGAGTATATGCATGCATTTGCACCCGGCTGATGCATATGTACGCGTGTCCATTGGCATGACCGGTGGCCTGGTCAATGACCGGTACAGACCCAGAGTCGGCTCGAAGGAGGTCAGTCTATTTAAAATATATCATAACGCACGACTTACCGTTAGGCGAATTATACCGTTAGGACTGTTACACTTTTACGCGTAGCATAGGAGTTCATCGCTAGCATGCCCTTTCGTCGTGCAATTTTAGATTAATAATGCATTTTTACGTCTGCAATGATGATAATCCCCAGCAATTTAAGCCCGAAATGTTTTGCCCACTTTTTTAATTTAACTATTGCTTTGATCTTCCCAATCGTGACAAATTGAATCGTCGCATGCTTCATAGGTGTTCATATACCTGATGAATGGAAAATTGACACAACCTGTTTTGCCGATTTATGATAACTGCATTCTCTTGTGTCACGTCAGCAATGTATATTCGAGAATCGAGTCGATATAATTCCACAATGTAATGGGGAAGACTGATATTTTCTCAGCTACGCTAAAGCACAGTAAACCCAAAACACCCATGCGTGGCAGAAACTGTATGTTTCAGCCGAGAGAAATAAAAAGATAGCCATTACAAAAATACCAGAAAATATTTACAGTCCGTTCCTACATCTCCACTCTTGGGAACCGTCCATCAAAGTCCTTGCTATCAGTAAACCTTACATTTAGGTGAACTTATCTGGAGGACAACGCGACAAATGGAAACACAAGGCAAGACCAGTTTTCATAAGGAGACGGTGGACACCGTCCGGTCAGCTGACTGGCCGCCCGCTGCCAATCTCGCCCGCTGCCGCTGCAATCCTGGCTCGTTAATCCGACGCCGGCGTAGGGGAGGGATAAATTTTACCCCTTCCCGGATTTTCTCAATAAATTGAAAACCATGACAGATAGCGACTTCAAATTTGTGGTACTCTATGCTGCATTAATTATACATCTTTTCAAGAAATCGCACTGAAAATAATACATAATTAAGGAAGATAATTATGTTTTAATGACGTCATGTCATGCCAGTTTTGGTGGAAAAACGATACATGTTTGAAAAATGGTTGAAAATAGAGGTTCAAGTAAAATTAAAAACAAAAGCTTAAAACAAGAAATTACATTTTCTGCAAAATGCCTGTCTTGGATCTGCAAAATTTTGGGTTTTTGACCACTAAAAATAATTTAAAAAATCAGAAATTTCTCATTAAAATACAAATTTTCAAGATATCAAAAAGAGGAATACATATGAGAGAACCAAGTATGGACGATACTTAAACCGAATTTTACAGCAATTCCTTTATTTTTGAGTGACAGACTGTTTCCTAAGTATAAGTAACTAATGACGTAATTTTTAATTAATAATTTCTGCTTTTATTGACCAGATCAAGATTATAAAGGCCATTTCTGTACTAATGAGACAAAACTGGTCTAGAAACATGCCTTATTTATTTATATAAATCAAGTTCACGTTTTGACCTTATATGACGTGATCTTGACCTGACACCTTTTATGGTGTCAGGCTGTGAAAGTGGCTGCTGATATCGATTTTCACGTGTAAAATAACCCCTATAACATATGTCGCATGACTTTCGTATACTTTTGGTAACAATGACCTTTTGTGTTATGATCTTGACTTTAAATTTGTTTACAATTTTACTTTTACTTGATGCAGGAGATGCAGCATGCCTTTGATATAAATTTGTGCAATACTTCTCTGAATCTAACCTTTCGGATGGAAAGTATGGCCCAATAACTAAAATATCTGAGTTTTGACATTTGACCTGTCCGTGACCTAACATGTGACCCTATTACAAAAACTGGAGTAAACATTATATTTGTCTCATTGTGGGCTTTCTATCGTGGCCTTGCTCGTCTCGCTACAGTCAGTGGTTCGGAAGATACGAGGAGGAGTTTACCCTTTCCTACGCCACGCGTTCGGCTGGAGACCCCTTCGCCGCGCGGGTTAAACATCACCCAGTAGAAATTCACAGTACAACGTGTGTCCATTGGAAAGTTTTGGAAAAGGAGAATATTATCAAATTCACTGCATCCCTTTCAACTTCGGATTGGTGTTGTTTATCTACTGTACTGCATAGAGTTGCCGTTTGGACTGTCAGAAGAGAAGGCCCATATTTCGTAATTTATTTGAAGTTGCGTTGAACCACGAACATTATCATTGGCAGGGGTGTAAGGTCCTGTTCAGGCTCCCTCATCTTGTCTGTCAGTCCCCTCAACTTAAACACAGGTATCTGACATACAGCAACAACACAAAAGGGAAAATATAACAAATACAAATAAAAAATACTTGAATATCGAACAAAACGCTATTCATTTTGCGGAAATAAGATGCAAAAATCCCTTTTTGTATGGTAGACTGGATCTGAGCTCAGCCCCCTTAACCGCTTTGGGAAACTACGCCCCTGGTCATTGGCTTTCATGCAAGCTAAGCTGTTTGAAATCCAGCAGTCTCTTCCAGCCCGCGCCGCGCCGGTGCTCGACGCCACTTCGTCGTGCGTGGGGGGGGGGGGGGATTGCTTAGGCATCCCTCCCCTTCGAACTCAAAAGGTGAAATAAACGTTTTTAAGCTCTCAACATGGACAATCGAAGCTATTTCAGTATTGTTTTTACTTTTTAGCTCAGGTCAATATTGAGGTCACCAGAGGTCATTAAAGATCCGATGTTATAGTGTTAGGACTTTGATTCGAAAACCCCATATATCTCGGAAACTATGATATATAGGAACGAACTGAGTAGGGCAAACTCAAGCTTTTGAAATGTGCAATTGCTAACACGACCCCATATTTTAGCTCAGGACAATAGTTGAGGCTCCATAGGTCATCAAAGGTTAAAGGCGCTATTTTTTATAAATCTGTTTTGAGAAAAAATACTTGTTACCTAATAAACATAGAGCAATTATTTTAGCACCATCGCGTTCGTATCGTCAAGGTGCTTTATCATATTGTAAAGATGACTTGGTTAGGTCAATTTTCAAAATTTGATCTCAGGTCAAGGTTATTTGATGATCCATTTAGGTCCTTTTGCATATGTGACGATGCCAGTCCATATTTGATCCATATAGGCCATATTTACTCCACCTAATTCACAACAGTTCGCCTACGTAGTATCAGGGGCGGCGCCACAGATTTTTGCCAAGGGTGGCAAACTTGACTGATTGGGAATGCATGTATCTTTTACCGGGAAAAGTGTCACGGAAATATGCAACGCTTATAAACCTCGCGGCAAACGAACATAAATCCAGCACATTTCAATATTTTAATTGTATTATTAAGCTGATAGGTATCTTTTAGAAAGTTCTTTATATGTTAAGCACATTTTATTTTGATACCAGACCCATGATAGGTATCTTTTAAAAAGCTCTTCATATGTTTAGCACATTTTATTTTGATACCAGACCCATAAATATAGTTATATAGTATCATAGCACGTTCTACGAGTCTTCTACCTTTACTCAATGATATCAGAGTTATTAGAAATGAGTTCACAATCTTCACACATGGGTTTTGAACTGCAGATTAGCCGTTTTGTAGCCCGTGTTGAACCTAACTGAAGTTTTCTGGGTTCTGAAAGGGCTCTCCAGCCGAATATATTTTTACTTTTTGTCGCCGTTGTGGGCCTCACGCTGGGCAGAGCTGTTGTGGGCACACGCTGGGCAGAGGCTATAAGTATTTTACGCGACTTATATAATTCGGAATCTGATTGGCTGAGCCAACGGTTTTGACGTTGCGGAGAGTAGCATATAGTTTTGTGATGAATTAATAATTCTACTTCCTTCTGTCCTTGATATCGGCGCTTTATGCAGGCTATTTTTGGCATTAAGAAAATAAGTTTGTATGAATATAATAAATTGTGCTGGAAAAAACACCTTAAGGTGGAACTATTCCTTTAAGCACGCGTGTTTTTAAATGAAGATGATTATAAAAATGAACCGTCGCTGAATACATATTTTTTGGCAGGCCATAATAGAGATAGTCTCGGTGGATTGTTACGATGGGGTATGAACGTCAAAAGCAAACGTCATTCGTATCATCGGCCTCCTCCCGCATTGCAAGTTATGCCTTATTTCGTGAACTAAATGTCTGTACCTCGAAAAGCAAAGGTTACGATAAATGCAAAGACAGCACTGAAAAGCTCCAACTACTAGCAATATAATGTTCGATCATTTTTCAGGATAGGTTCAATATTGGGAAACTAGAGGTCACAAAGTTCATGTGTGTGGATCTGCTCAGACCCATACTACACGCATGGATGAGAAATGCCTTATTATTGAGTATTTCTCATCTACTGCAGCCGTGCCGGTCGTAACTTTGACATTTTGAACTTTAGACTTAAACCACATGAAATGGGTACAAGTGACGCATCCTGACAAGGCCGATGACATTAAAATATTTGTTGCATCTTTATTGTTTGAAAAGTTATTTGCGAAAAACTGTTTTAACCGACCGCAAACGGCATGCGCTAGCAATTGATTCTGGGGTTGAACGTCATAAGTTTTTGTGGAACGTTACGGAGATAGCGATTGAGACCCCCTCCGATTTTTGGCGAGGAGCATGCTGGTTGCGGGGTTTTTTACATCAAAGCTAGCCCTATACAGGTTTATCACTGTACTTGGTCGCACAGGTATTGCATTGCTTAATGAAAGGTTGAGGTGTTGCGCTGCAATTGGAGCGTTTCTAGCTCTATTCACGGTCCGGCGCTGACACACGTGCTCGGTGAATGCGGGCGCAGAGTGAGACCCCACTCATATAGGCCAGGTATGAGCAGTGGCGTAGGTTCTTTTCATTTCGGATCATGCAGCAGCATCAGTTTGGATAATTGCAGCGGCGTCAAGGATTCAAACTTATATGTCCGGGACGCCATATTCCAAGGATAAATGACAGGGGAGGTAATCTTCATTCTGGTCGCGTCCCTGTGACGCAGTTTTTTCACATGACGACTCTGTTCTCCTGGACGCCCGCATTTTTTACATTGTGATTGGACTCGATACATAGTGTTTAATAACCGACACCAGTCTCAGACGGCAGAGCAGTGGGCTGATTTGTAACCAAGAAGGTTGTATACGTTGTTATATTATATATTATTATATTATAATATATTATATTATATTATATATTAATATATATATTATAATACATTTATTCATATATTATAACCTTTTTTAACAGGGTAAGTAGCGACGCTTTACTTATTTAAACTAGTCATTTAATTGTATTTGTTGGATTTGTTCCATGAAGGGATGTTGAAATAGATTAGTTGATTGATTGATTTATCATTTACATCTCATATCTTCTCCGCTACAACACTTTTTCGTTGACAGCGCCTCTTGAGGGCTTGGTCCCCTTGGATGAATTCTACAATAGCCACGCTCATCTATAGTAATACACGCAAACGCCTACAAACGGTTTTGTAAGAACATGCCATATATACTAGGCGAATTCGACTTGTATAAACTCTGGTTGACCCTCACATTGACGTCCTAAGAAATTGCCGGTATGCTTTCGATAGAGCTTGTCTCGAGTTATCTAACGTCTTCTTTGCTCATCGCAACATCGCGTGGTTTTTAGATCTTAGGGGGGGGGCTATCTCTCCCTCCCGGCAGTATGTGGTTGGCAGCGGCGCGAACCCCGCTGCTCATTGGTTAACATTGATTATACCTGATTTCTTTAATTCAAATATTATGCATCTGCCCTGCCCTTCCCGCCTCCGCCATGTTGTGCCCTGCCTCTGTCCTGTCCGGCTCCACCATCTGTCTTACCCTGTTCCACATCTGTCTTGTCCTTCCCCACCTCTGCCTTGCAAAGCCTTGGGCCTTGTCTTTGTTTCTCTGTCTTTTTTTTTTTTTTTATCTTATTCTTTTTGGTTTTGTTGGTTTTTTTTTTTATTTTCAAGTTGTTTTTTCTATTTTTTTGTCTTTTTTTTGTGTTTCTGTTTTGTCCGCCTGCCCTGTCGTCTATCCTGCCTGCCCTTTGTTTCTGCCTGTCTTCCTCCCAGTCATACCGGCACCGGCGACCCTCCTTATCTCCCTTGCCTTCTTGCCGCTCTGTCGTCTGCCCTGTTCGCTCTTGTCAATTCCGCCTACCCTGTCCGCCTTGCTCTGCCTTTGCTGGCCACCTGTCCTGCCCCGCCAGTGGCTGCCGTTGCACAGCTTTTGCAATGGCCGCTCTCCGTTAGATAGGTCAATTTATATAACCCGATACAAGGAAAAGTCTCGGTCAAATTGATGAATATTATGGTCATGACAATATAGGTTTTGGATGCAATTAGACTAATGTGACTAAAACTTTATTGGTGACGAATGGTAACTGTTCATATATGTTTCAAAGTGGTTAGAATCCACAATTTTTGTGAAAACAGCACGGGTAAAATATAGAAGGTGGCCTAAATTTATAGGAAATAGTTCACCTGGATTGTTTGTTTTTTAAACACATTGTTCTATATATACACTTCTTTCATAATGTCAAATTAGACATACATCGGCGAGTCAGGACCAAGAAGGACGTAATTTTAATTTCATCACACTATATGCGTCTCTCGCAACGTCAAACGGCCTCAGCCAATCAGATTCGAATGTATAGTCGGTAAGAATTATGTAACAGCTCTGCCAGGGTGTGCAGGCCACAGTGGCCTCTGCCAGCGTGTGAGGCCACAATCCTTCGACAAAAAGTTAAATATATTGGAGCTGGAGAGCTTTCAGCCGCAACTTGCAAGTTAGGGGTTTTCAAACTGGCTCACAAAACTGCTTTCTCAGTTCAACACCCATGTTGAGGTGAACTATTTCCTTTAAGGGGTGGCATGCCACCCTGTGTCACGGCAGGGGTGGCAGTCTGCCACCCCTGCCCCTATGGTGGCGCCGCCACTGCGTAGTATCCTTACTGATTAATTACGAACCAAAACAGGAGCCTGATCAAACAAGAGAAGTACAGGTCAGCAGTCAGCTCTGCGTTGACAAACGGGTCTTATATGCTGAATTACGCGGTCAAATGTCGCTGAATTACATTGGAACACATCATCGAATTACATACCTTGATCAATAGGTATGTATATCGCCGTGTAGATGTTGGCGAGTGTCAAGGGGGCTCGAGCACCAGTTACACTTGAAACGAGGGCAGGACTTCTGTACATGACATGACCTAGGTACTGCCCTTAAAATTTCAATCAGGCGTAAGTTGGCTTGTACGCTCCAAAGCCCTCATAATTCGCTACATGGGCCATTGCTACAAAATCTGTTATTTTTGCGAAATATGTGCACCGAGTGCAACGACACCATGACTGAAGTGAGTCAAGGAACCTGTAGAAATTGTGTTGCAGTTACATTAATTGAGACTTACAGGGTAAACACACTCACAAAATTGCAACACACGATCAGGGTGTTAACTCCTACCACAGAGGTTAATTTGGAAATTTACTCATGCATGGTGTGTGATAGTTGAGGTTTCGATATTCTACACACATGGCAACGACAACTGCGTGGCGTGTCAGTGTCGAACATCATCGTATCGGTGTGTTCATTACCTCACTGTTCAGGGACGCGTACACGGACTCCTGCCTGCTGTGTTGATATCCAATAAACCTGCGTCGTGTGTCCGCTCGCCACCAGCTGAGGTCTCCATCGACACTACCAAACACCACCCGGCTGGTGTGTAGCTGCAGCACCTGCATCGTGAGTCCGCTCACCGCCAGCTGAGGTCTCCGTCGACACTACCAACTTTTACCCGGCTGGTGTGTAGTTGCAGCACCTGCGTCATGAGTCCGCTCACCGTCAGCTGAGGTCTCCATCGACACCTCCGCATTTACATCCCGCTGACGAGTAGCTTTGCGGGCGACCGCCGTCGTTTGCAACGAAAATGCTCGCATTGCGCATGCGCAGCCCAGCGCCAGCCGGCCACCGCAGGTGAGTGGCACGAGGTGCACACACACACCGCAGGTGAGTGGCACGAGGTGGCTTTTCCCGGCCTAAATTGCCGGAAGGTCATCTCACACCCCGGAATCGATCTTAGAATGGCCCGGGTGACAAAAACAAGAAAATAAAAAACTGCTTCAGTCGAGTGGCGTCCGTGGCGGGAGCAGCTACTTTCGTGCGTGCGTTGAACCGCGTTCTCAGTGTTCAAGTTACCGTTGAGTTGTGAAAGGCTGTCCAATTGTGCGTTGTGATCGGAGTAACAATCCCCTTATTGTGAGCTGTGAGTCCGAGTGTGCGAGTCGTGCGTTCTTCCGATCTAAGAAATGCAGTTAATTGTGAATTTGTTATCGAGAAACATTATATGTATGATAACGTCTATATGTTTTATGCCCTCTCGTCACAACCAAGTATTATGTATCCAATCGAAGCTGCACTGATTGGAGAAACGAAGCTTCTATAAACATATAAATATACGTAGCTGACTGATCCATAGTAACTATGATTTTGTATACAGTATGAGAGTGCTTGATGATTACGACTTGTGATGTTGATGTTGATACATTGATCTGTTCATAGTAATTAACACTTTGGTCAATACAATGGTTTTGCACGGAAATTTACTTTTTATTAGTTGCTTAGATTGGGAACAATGGCGCGAATAGTCATGAGTCAAGTCAGAGCATGCTCAGATTGGCATGAGTCTTGCGAGTGGCGACACCTCGACACCTCACGCAGTGGTGAACGTTACGCCTCTCCCAGTGGCGAAGAACTTCCGCAATACGCTTGGCTGATAAGTCATTTGAAAGCCCCTGCATGAGTATTGCGACAACTCGACCGACACCCCATGCAGCGGTGACGTTAGACCTTTCCTAGTGGTGGACGAACTTCCGCAATACGCCCGGCTGATAAGTCATTCGAAAACCCCTGCATGAGTATTGCGACACCTCGACACACCATGCAGTGGTTATCACGGGTGTTCCGTTATACCTATACTCCCCATGCAGCGGTGATCACGAATGTTGCGGTAAATATATCTAGTGACAATAAAACACCTTCCAGTCGACGTATGTTAGGTTGTGTGGGCATCACACGGGCTAGGGGTGTTGACATATGGCGCGGTTGTTTATTTTTTGTGAGAGCTATCTTCCAAGAGCTTCAAGCATGAATCATTTCAGTGACTATCAACAATAATTCTGACCTACAGAGTTTCTCAAAACACGATAAGCCCAAGCTTATTCTTGCTGAGGATACAGAACTGTTCGAACTACTCGACCCACCATACTATAAACCCGTTTTGTTGTACGGTGAGCCAGCCAGCGACCTTGCCAACAACAGAGCGTGCCTCGATGTGGTCTAGCCGGCTCAGCCGGTAGTGCCACCGTCACTGCACGCTGCGCCTTCCTCTGAAGCGGACCAACGAGTCTGTCCACTTTCCTCCGTCATGCTATGCGACGTTGCCGAGACTGGATCAAAAACTGGCCACGCTGGATGCCGTGGCCGTGACCGTGAGCAGGTAGACTGGTTCCAGAGGTTTTGTTCGGCAGTTGTATGCAGTGGTTCGGCCGACCAAAACCGGCGTGGCTGGGCATGGCGGGAAGGAAGACCTGTGTCTAAGAAGAGTTTTTTTGGATATGTGACATGGTCGATGGTCGTGGTACATTGACGTGAGGTTAAAGGCACAAATAATTTGAAATCAGCTATCAATATGGACTTACTGCGCTATGATATGCCAACACAAAACGGTTCGAGTGACAAACTGGTCACAGAATATCGGCAAGAGACACCGTGCTCGAGTTGTGTTGGATTCATTGCTCTTCTGTATCACCGGTGATTGGATGATATTGTTCAACGTATTTAATGATGATCGACTACTGAAATTATTACTTTAACCCTATTAGTGGCAGGCTCCTGGCTATGTGTGATAGGGGGGGGGGCGTTTTTGACCCCAAAATTAAATTGATCTCTCTCTATCTCTTGGTGGCAAAACTGGTCTAGACAAAATGCCTTGTTTATTCATATTAAATAGTTTGAAAATTTGACCTTTGATGACCTGTCCTTGATCATTTATGGTGTCAGGTTGTGAACATGGCTGCTGCTATATAATTATACGTGTTAAAGGGACACTGCCACATTAACATTATATTTGAGTTGAGATAGCCATTTTGCGTGCTTGGCATTTACATTATGTATGGTATAAGTTACAACAACCACAGAGGTCGAATCACAGAGAAATTCGAGTTTGGTTTTGACATCTGTAACATCCCCAGTCCCCAATGTATTTGAACGGGGACCCTGAGCCGATGTCGTAGTCTCTCTAAATGTTGATTACAGTCGACTTGTGTCTTGTTTTACCTTTAGCCATACATTAGCCATACACTAATCATACATATGGCAGTATGATTTTTTTTCCCCAAAAATTCTTCATATGACGTCATCAGCCCAAATATAAAAACGCATTTTTCATGAAATTGAGCAATGTTTGTGAGAAACAAGTGTCATAATCGTGTTCGGCAGCAATTACTTCATATTAAGCACCACAAGCAGCGTACATTTGAGAACTTTTGGGAAGGTGGCAGTGTCCCTTTAAATAACCACTAAACATGTGTCATAAGTTTCCTTCGTTGACCTCTTAGTAACAGTGACCTTTTGTGACCTGATGACCATTGACCTTTGCTTGCAATTTCACTTTTAAATTATTGCAAGAGATGCATGCAGTATACTTTTGAGAGCTTTGTGTGGATCAATAGTCGTAATCTAAGGTTTTAATTTAAAGTATGAACCTTTAACTCAAATATATCGATTTTGACATATGACCTGACCTTTGATTGATATTTGATTGATTTTAAGATAGATCACTTGACATATGATCAAACTTTAAAAAATGTATGCATTATATTTTGAGCTTTTGATCCCCACCTACGCCGCGCGTTCGGTTGGAGTCCCCTACGCCTGCACGGGTTAAATGTCGCACAAAGTTTTAAGTTTCAGCGGGCAATATCTCCCATATAGATCATTTGGGTCATACAAAACATCTCAACCACCATGAACCACAATTTAATGTAATGTAATGTTTTTAGAATACAAATGGAGAACTGTCGAGAAATTTAAACATGTGACCTCTGGTCAGGTCAAAAGATTTTGGTTATTTGCTCACTTGATCAGTTAAAATTCATGATGATTTATCTTAGGTGAAATAAGAAGGGCCTGTTCTTACGGGGACCTCTTATTGGGCTCTTTAAATCACATGACAGCCTATTCAACTTGTGATCAAGATCAGGTAATGATATAATTCAATATGTTGCCAAAAGAAGCGTCTGTGAATGCTCAAGGCATCAATTTATATCATCCCTATTTCCAGAACGAGAATTGTTATAAAAAAAATAGTGGCAGGCTCCTGGCTACCCCACACATAAGTGTCTTCCAGAGATAAAAGCAATGTTTAACTTTGCCAAGCAAAACCGAAGAATTTCAACAAGTTATAAATTGTATGGGTAATCCAGCCAGGTCATTTGGGAAATCAACTCAGGGCACGTGACATTGAGGTCATGAAGTGACCTGCATGGACCATGCTATGCATCATTGAATGCAGTTCGACGAGGCAAATATAATGCCGTTGAGTTAAAGCTTTCTAGTACAGTTGTGTCCGAAGTGATTAACATAAGATTTGAGTGCTGAGATAGACCATTTTTTTCTTCTCAAATACAAAGAAGTATAAATACAATATTTAGAGGAGAAACTATTTCCGATTTTCTTATCATCAAACACTTATGTGTCAAAGTCGATTCTGGCATGATACAAACTCCGAATTTTAAACAGCCACATTATGAAATCACGTTACTTGACCTAAGATCCGGGATTGCGGCTGCCGGCCGCTGGCGATGGGTCGGATTTCGCCGACCTCCGCTGCCGCCGCCTCCTGTCGCCGCCCACCCGCCACCAAGAGATGATCTCAGCGTCTCGGCTGGACTGCCGCCGCCTCCTATCGCCACTCGCCACCAAGAGATGATCTCAGCGTCTCGGCTGGAGATGCGGACTCTGGGCTCCATCTTCGGGCTCTGACGGCGGCCGAGCCTGTCTTCCTCTGGCCGGCTTGGCCGTTCCGTTGAGAGACGTTGTGAGTCTTCATTCCCTTTGTATTATCTGTCTCTATATGCTGTATGTATATTTGTTTTGTGTTTCGTTTATTTTTATGGCGCTACCTAAGCCCTTACCTACGACTAACAGTTTATCATACTACACCCTCGAACATAAATAATTGTTATATCCATTCCTTCCTCCCTTTCCTAACGGAAGCCATCTATACATTATTATTTGTTTCAATTATCTGATGGGTTGTTTGCTGCTGCACCTGCTTTATTTTCACAAAATATACCGCCGGTGGAATTCGGTCGAATCAGAAGATCGATTCCAAAATTGTCGAATATTACAAAATTATAATAATCTATTGTTCCTGACGACTCTGATGACATCCCAGTACGCGTATAAGCAGGGACACTCCACTGAGGATGCCGTGCTCGGCGCTGTCGAGCGCCTTACTTCTTTAACATCCGACATAGGTTCTTTCATATCGTCGGTAAACGACATATGAATCTTTCAATAGGCGTTTGCAGCGTCCGACCACCGAATGTTTCTCTCAGTAAGATGGCCTGGTAAATGGCATAAAACAATGCGTGGTTCCCACTACCTCAAGTGGCCGTGCCCAGGTGGTGAGAGGCGGGCAGCTGATTTTACCGATGCTCGTGCGGCGTGCCCAGGGCTCGAATCATTGGGCCTATTCTCTTCATCCTTATTCCACAAACGACAATGTCTGGACACTTGAACCCATGGTCACCTAACTCTCATACGCAGGATGACACCGTCCACTTGATTGCCTTTCACCCCCTAACCACAACCGGGGTTAGATTGCCCTGAAAAACCAGACTGGAACTCCACACTTTCTGGAACTTCAAGCATGGTTCGGCGCAAAACCTCCTCGATTAATGAAAAGATAAACTGACTTTTCTCGTCGCCTCCAATGCATTAATTGAAAAATAGCAACGGGCTTCACTTTAAAAGTTGATGACACGATCATCCAAACTTCCAAAAAATTAAAAAATCCTAGGTGGTCGTTCTAGAACCACCCTGTCTGTCATGGGAAGCACATGTCCGCCAGCGTGGTCTCGAAATGCAACGGATCCCTCAATCTCACATCTAACAAATTTTCGGCACTTCCCTTTTCCCAGCGAAGTCCTCAAAATTATCGTACAGGCGTATGTTTTTCCATAACAATCCATTACTGTCTCTGCGTGTGGGGGTGGAGCGGGCCAAAGGGTCAACTATAAACAAAATTCAAAAAGTAATTAATTTCGCCGCCCGAAGTAACTACTGGATCCAAAAACATCTCCCACATTCTCCGGCCCTTAGATTCCCTGGGATGGGCCAAGGATCGAGACCATGGGTGACTCGCCGTGACCATCATGAAGGTATTTAAGGCGCTGAAAGCCAGGAGGGCGTGCCTGTCATACTCCGCGCGACATCTTCACCCCCGCACCCACTGTGTCGACTCGAGAGACCTCGCGCATCGGAACCACGGATCCCCTGCAACTCGCAAATGCCGTTTATCCGCCACGCAGAGCCGTTTTCTCCTACCGAGCCGCGGCTGCCTGGAAACGGCCTGCCCCTGAATATCAGACGGGGTCACCACCACTAGGACTTTTTAGTCTGCCAATCCTTTGGACTTGTGAGTGCTCACTGTGTTATGTGTCTCACTGAATGTTCTCCTGTATGCAATACTGTTTGTATTTGCATTTACCTCGATGTATTGGTGTGTTATTGTACTGGTTTAGTCTGTTTTTGTTGAGTCTTGTTGAAATGAAGCCAGAATACCCACCCCGTGGAAGGTTTTCAATACACTGTCATATAGGTTTTTATGACTTACATGACTTAAATCAGTTGGGCAAACTGCACTCTGCAGGGAGGTAATCTAAATATTGATCAATCAATATTTATATTATTTATGACCATATTTGGGCATGCTTGCAGCCCTCCACGTGAATTTGCTGTATGGCCGTTCTAGAGGAATAAAAGCACTCACAGTTTCAGAAATGACAGAAAACATCTTCAAGTTAACCCTCCATCCACTGAAACAACTCTGTGAATTTTGTTTATGATTGTTATCATGGGAACGCCGCAATCAAAATTTAGATTATAAAGCACTACCCCTGTGTGTGCACCAGCTGTGGACCAATCTAATTTTAGATTACCTTTTTATATTTTTAGATTACCTTCATCAGCTGTTTTAATCAAAATTTGGATTTACAAGAAATGGTAAAAATAAATATATACTTTCTAGAAAATTATTGTTTGGGATGAAAGAACTGCATCAAAATCTTATTTGAAAATTGAAACAGCAAAATAAGGGAATGTTTTTTTATGTTAATATTAAAAAAAAGGATATAACAAAACGACTTCAATGGTCCCCCCCAGTGTTTTCATTTCAAGCCATACTGACAAGAATGTACGCTGTTACTCTGAAATACTCTATGTATGCAGATAAAAATGTACTTGCTCTTTCGCTGGGGGAAGAAAATGTGTCGTGATGGGCACTTTTTAAACCGTGATGAAGTGTTTGAAGCCTGAAGGTGTACATGTCAGAAATTTAATCTAAATTTTTGATTAGCGCTCCTTTTAAGGGCATTGCTCCGCCCATTTTGATGATGTCACAATCTAAATATCGATTCAATCAATATTTAGATTGGCTCCCTGCAGTTTGCCCAACTGAAATGGGGATATTACCCTCTGAAAAGAACATAGTTTTCAATGACTTACTAAGTTGCCCAAGGCTTGTAACTCAAAAACTGTAAAAAGGACGGATCTGAAAATTACACAAAGTGAATATACTTGGCCCAGAGGTAAACCACGAAACGCAGTTTTGTCGAAATCTGAGATGAATGGTGCTATGGTAGGGGTGTACTATAAAATGGACTTTTTCGAAAATGGAAAAAAAGCCTGTCAGACCCTGTTCCAGGACCTTAAGAAGAGACTGCGCTGCATCGATTTTGTTCTCCTTCCAAAAACCCCCTTACCCACATCGAAAAAAAACAAAAACCCTTGTAAAAATGCATTAATTAGCAATGGCAGGATGCGCACCAAGTGGTCGTTCATCCCTGTATTTATATCAATAACTTCCGATCCACTTTCAGTGACATTCAAAGTCAATTTCGTAGGCCAGTAGAACAAAATAATTGGGAACATTTTTGACACAGAAAAAGTTATAGGTCAGGTCAGGTCACGGAGTTATGAGTCACAAGTAAAAGGTGGCGCAACGTTTTTTGTAAGCGATGGGGATGCTCTCATGCTACGTTACTCATTATTTATCATACTTGGCGTTAGAAATCGATCAAGACGGTCATCAATGGTGGATACAGAGGGGGAGCATGCCTCCCACCCCTTTGAGCCTCGAAGGGGCCCAATAGTCAAGGGCCCATAGCTCGATCGAAGTCACTTTTAACGAATTTCACCCCCTTTTCAAAACAAATCCAAAGGCATTTGTCCACTCTTGACCTTCAGAGGACCTATTCCGGCTCAGAAGAGCCCACTCTGGTCTCCGTAGGGCCCACGGTCGGGCCTCCAGAGGGCCCACTGATCACCAGAAGGCCCATTCTGACTTGAAGAGGGCCCATTCTGGGATTTGTAGAAGGGCCCATTCAGCATGTAAAAATCGTATATTGAACTAAACGGTCCATTCTAGCATATATTGTCTTCATTTCAAAGGGCCCCCAAGCTTGAGGGGTCTACTAAGGGCCTGAGAGGGCCAGCCAAGGCATTTTGCCCACTTTGCCACGTGACCTCCTTGACGAATTCCTGGTCAACCACTGAAGGCCATAATAGAACTGCTCTGTGGCCAAATACACATGGCTCAGGAGATCCAAAAACTGGCGCCCTCATTCGAGGTCAGAACTGGCCCAATGGATCAAAAGTGGCCGCTTCTTGAAAAGGCAGGAGGGCGCCCCTGTTGCGAAACCAGAATAGCTCCTGGAATCCAGAGCGGGTCCTCTGGAGGTCAGATGAGGCCCTCGGGAGCCAGGAGTGGGCCTAATGGAGGACCAGATGGGCCCTGAACATATGGGAGTTCTGACTGGTCTGTGAAGCGTGCTCAGATTCTCAGACTGTGTCTGAGGGCCCTTACTTGTTAAGATGGCCCCTGTCCCCTGCGTGAGGGGTTCTAGGTCAGGGTCAGAGTCCGACGAGAACCCTCAGACAAGAGACTGTGCAACTTCAGACCACCAAAGCTCCCTAAGTTCCAGAGGACCCATCTGGCCTCCATTGGGTCCACTCTGGCCTCCCGGAGGGGCCTCCTCTGAACCTCCAGAGGACCCGCTCTGGATTTCCAGGAGCCATCTGGTTCCAGGCCCCTTGCCTTTCAAAGGGCCCACTTCTTGAATTCCAAAGTGGGCCAGTTCTGACCTCATGAGGCCCAGTTTTTTTTGATTTCCTGAGCCATTTGTATTTGGCACAGAAGCAGTTTCTATATGGCCTTCAGTGGTGGACCAGGGGATTCGATCAAGGAGGAGTGGTGACGTTGCAAAGTGCGCCCAAAAAAGGCCTTAGTAAGACCCCTCCAAGCCTTTGGGGCCCTTTTTGAAAAATGAAGACAAATATATGCATAGAATGGACCCGTTTAGTTCAAAAATGTACCTGCTTTACATGCTGAAATGGGCCTCTACAAACCAGGAATGCGGCCCTCTTCATCAGAATGGGCCTTCCGGGATCATGAGTGGGCCCTTGAGGCCGGACGTGGCCCTACGGAGACCAGAGTGGGGGCTCTCTGGAGGCCAGAATTAGGTCCTCTGAAGCGTCAGAGTGGACAAATGCACTTGCGATTTTGTTTGAAAACGGGGGTTGAAATTCGTTAAAAGTGACTTTCGATGGGCTATGGGCCCCCCTTGGCTATTGGGCCCCTTCAAAGCTCAAAGGGGTGGAGGCATGCCTCCCCTCTGTATCCACCAATGATGACCGTCATTGATCGATTTCTAACGCAAGGTGTATGATAAAATGAGAGTTAAGAGCATGAGAGCATTCCATCAGCTTAAAAAAACGTTTGCGCCCACTTTTACTTGTTGACGTCATAACTCCGTGACCTGACCTTACCTGCGAACTTTTTCTGGGTGTCAAAATGTTCCCAATTAAATTGTTATTATGGCCTACCAAAATTGATTGAGTCACGGAAGTGGATCGGAAGTTAATTGAGAATAAATACAGGAATGAACGACCACTTTGTTGGCATCCTGCCATTTGCTATTAATGCATTTTACCAGGGTTTTGGTTTTTTCGAGGTGGTAGGGGGTTTTTTGGAAGGGAGGAGAAAACCAAAATCGATTGCACCACGTCTCTTCTTAAGGTCCATGGAACAGGGGTCTGACAGTTCTTTTTTTCCATTTTCGAAAAAGTCCATTTTATAGTACACCCCTAGCTAATGGCCTTGGTTCGCTCTGTTCATGAACACCCTACGTGCCAGTTGGTGTTAGCCTGTACGGGGCACCAATCATTACCAGCTCACAGCATGGCCGCGTAGGCAGCGATACCGTTCTCAAACGAGACCTAGCCCGCCGCAGCGATCTGCGATCGAATGCCTGTCTGAAGGGCGCCGCGGCCGGGCCAGCCCACACGTGTCAGTGTCCCGCTTTAACGGAATGCCAGCCTGCCGCCAGGCAGTGGTGACGAATCATCGTTGACGACCCCTCCCACATTCCGTAGGACGACCGAGCGCGGCGCGCCAGAGGGAGAAGGTCGTCTCTGGCCGGGCGGCGGTGCGGACGGCGTGGCGGTGGTGGTGGCGACCCCTGGCGGATATGACCTGAGGCAGACGTAATCAGCTGACCGGCCAGTCAGCTGGCTGCAGTAGGAGACTGGGTCACTGACACTCGACCAGCGGACAGCGGGGCGCCCCCTACCGGCCGTGACCTCAGGAGGACTCGGCTGCCCCAGGATGGCTCCTCGGTGACCCTCGTGACCTAGTGCCCGTTCGAGCCAGCTCCGGGTGGGGCTGGGAGCGGTGGTTTCTTACGTCACTTTTTGTCCATGTTCCACTTCGCGGGTGTCACAAGACATCCGTCTTTTTCTCTCCGTCTTTTCTCCCCCGCTGGTTGATGTTTTCTCCCCCGCTGGTTGATGGATTCTCCTCCGCTGGTTGATGTTTTCTCCCCTGCTGATTGATGTTTTCTCCCCCGCTGGTTGATGGATTCTCCCTCGCTGATTGATGTTTTTTCCCTCGCTGGTTGATGTTTTCTCCCTTGCTGGTTGATGTTTTTCTTGGCCGGTTGCTGTCTGTTACCTCTTACATACCGCATTTCATCTTAAGCCTGCTGATTGTCTTCTGGCCGTGTCAGATTAGCGGCATTTCATCTTAAGCCTGCTGATTGTCTTCTGGCCGTGTCAGATTAGCGGCATTGCATTTCTCCAATTGACCAGAATTATCCGATTAGCTTGAGCTTGTGGATTTTGAGCTACAAGCCGGATGTGCTTGTTGCTACTTACCGTCATTCAGGGTAACTAAGCATACTTTTAGGATATTTTTTGGGCCCCTGTTTTTGTTAAGGCCGCAAATAAAAATATGTCGGATGCAAAATTGGTGGACGGACTGACGCTATTGTTTGGTTGTTACAGTGCTGAGAGTCTTGTCATTTAAGGTTGTTATTCTTACATTTCTGAAGTGGCTTAAGTTACCCGGAATGGGCTAGCTTTAGCCAACCCACCTTCACAGATAAATAACTAGTGTAAAACTTGAGCACTCATCATCGGTGGACGTTACAAGAGCTGCACGCAAGTATTTATTATAATGGGCCAAAGTGACCACGACTATTTGTCTTGGGGTACCATCAAATTATCATGATTTTTAAACAATATAGGGGGTAACTGAGTAGGAAGATAACATAGGTTATTTTAAAAATAATTTGTGTTCCGTAAAAACTTGACCATAAGAACTTGTAATTAAAGAAGTGAGATAAATACTCTTCGTTTTGAAACAGAGCGTGCGCATTATTAGCTTGAACTACCATCTTTCATTTGGCTAAAGCTACCTTGATAGCTAAAGTTAACCCGAATAACGGAACTTTTTTAAAGAAGACAATGAGGTAGAACATTGATAGAAGTAAGTCTGCCTAGTTAAAATGAAACTATTCTTCTTCCCTCTCTCCCTCCACCTCTCTCCACCTCTCTCCACCTCTCTCCACCTCTCTCCACCTCTCTCCACCTCTCTCCACCTCTCTCCACCTCTCTCCACCTCTTCCACCTCTCTCCACCTCTCTCACCTTCTCGCCACCCTCTCTCACTCTCGTCCACCTCTCTCCACCTCTCTCCACCTCTATCCACCTCTCTCCACCTCTCTCTCCACCTCTCTCATCCACCTCTCTCCACCTCTCTCTCCACCTTCTCTACCTCTCTCACTCTCTCCACCCTCTCCACCTCTCTCACCTCTCTTCCACCTCCTCCACCCTTCTCCACCTTCTCTCCACTCTCTCCACCTCCTCTCCAACCTCTCTCTCTACCTCTACTCCCCCACCTCTCTCCACCTCTCTCCACCCTCTCTCCACCTCTTCTCTCACCTCTGTCTCCACCTCTCTTCCACCCTCTCTCCAGCCTCTTCTCCACCTCTCTCCACCTCTCTTCACTCTCCCACCTCTCCACCTCTCTCCACCTCTCTCATCTCTCTCACCTCCTCCAAACCTCTCTCCACCTCTCTCCAACCTCTCTCCACCTCTCTCCACCTCTCTCCACCTCTCTCCATCTCTCTCCACCTCTCTCCATCTCTCTCCACCTCTCTCCACCTCTCTCCACCTCTCTCCACCTCTCTCCACCTCTCTCCACCTCTCTCCACCTCTCTCCATCTCTCTCCACCTCTCTCCACCTCTCTCCACCTCTATCCACCTCTATCCACCTCTCTCCACCTCTCTATACCTATATTTATTCCCTCCTCTCCCCATATCTCTTTCCACCTCTATCTCACTCTCTCTCCCTCTCCCTCTCTTCCTTCCCCCCCTCCTTTTGCATTACACTTCTTCTGCTTTTTGTCAAGGCTGCTATCATAGATGGTTTAAGATCAGGACTTCTAATTCTGTATTCGCTCTTCGAATATATTTTGGGTGAGTGCTCTTCGAACTATGATTCTTATTCTCATTGGAATCTTTTTAAATATGATGTAATGTGATTAATTTTTAAATGTGATTGTGATTAATTTTCTCCGTCATTCTGCTCACGGAGAATATCATAGTTCTTTTGCTTCGGATAAATATACTTCCATGCAGAAAACTATGTCACACTAGGCAAATATATGATGAGAAACAACATCAGTTGCAGACGCTGTCTTCTATGCGCCCATCATTTTCATATAATTGTCCGCTTCCAGACAAGAATGATTCACGACGCCAATTATTACAGTGATTAATAACAGTGCATGCAAGCCAAAGCAAACCGTACACCGGCAAGACGGTTTCCGTTTGTTGGTTGTATGTGCATTGCATACTACACGGCGCAAATATTAATATGAAAATGTGCTATCTGTTACGTTCCACGCGTGTTCATGCCATATATGTGAAAATACATACACAACAAATATTATCGATCTACTTTTTAGTTTAGTTTAGTTTATTCAAGTAAATGAGCAACAGGCAGCGGTGACCCAATTACAGCTCAAGTCCAAGGTTAAAACACATCAAATACAAATAGTTCTGTTTTGAGTTACAAAAATGGCATGCATGTTTAAGGTTTATAATATTTATTAGGAAAGGATAGTGTATACCGATACACAATGCAATTTTAGCGTGATTGTAATACTTAAAACAATAATTTTTAAAGCTTGTTAAAGATGCACAGCAGAAGACCACAATCTCCACATAATAAGACAACCAGCGCACATGACCAGTCCACCCCCTGTAGCCAACAGAGTCAAACAACATCCATTGTAAACCTCCCACGAAGTGACGAGAGGTGGCCGGTCGGCCGGTAATTAACAAATCGTCTGTGAAACTCGGCTCTGGGCCGCGGAGATAGAAAGCTCCCTTCATTTCCTGTTGCCTCCCGGATACATATCCGGTACACTGCCCGCGCCATGATTGGTCGGTCCTCGCACTGTCCGCGCCCTGATTGGTTGGTCCTGAACGAGGCAGACGGCGGCCAGACTGGGCAGAACAGCAGCCGACACCGCTACTGCCGGTCGTCACCGTCTCTTACGCCACCGCCGCTCGCCGCTTCAGCGTCACCGCCGCCACAGCACTCACCGCCGTCACCGTCTCTGCAGTCACCGGGCTGGGCCGGGCTGGGCCGGGCTGGGCCGGGCTGGGCCGGGCTGGGCCGGGCTGGGCCGGGCTGGGCCGGTCTGGGCCGGGCTGTTTTCTCCTTAGGCCCGGGCTGGCCGGGCTGGGCGACTGCCGGGCGGGCCGGGCTGGGCCGCCGGCCCGGGCTGGGCCGGGCCGGGCCCTTGGCCGGGCTGGGCCGGCTGGGCCGGGCTGGGCCGGCTGGGCCGGGCCTGGGCCGGGCTGGGCCGGGCTGGGCCGGGCTGGGCCGGGCTGGCGCCGGGGCTGGGCCGGGCCGGGCCGGGCGGGCCGGGCCGGCCGGGCGGGCCGGGCCGGGGCCGGCCGGGCCGGGCCGGGTGGGCCGGGCTGGGCCAGGGCTGGGCCGGGCTGGGCCGGCTGGGCCGGGCTGGCCGGGCTGGGCCGGGCTGGGCCGGCTGGGCGGGCGGCCGGGCGTTGGGCGTGGCTGGGCCGGGCTTGGGCCGGGCGCGGGCCGGCTGGGCCGGCTGGGCCGGGGCTGGGCCGGCTGAGGCCGGGCTGGGCCGGGCTGGGCCCTCTCGGCCGGCTGGGCCGGGCCGGCCTGGGCTGGGCCGGGCTGGGCCGGGCATGGGCCGGGCCGGGCCGGGCCGGGGCCGGGCCGGGCTTGCTGCGGGCTTGCCGGGCCTGTGCCGGGCGTGCCGGGCTGTGCCGGTTCTGTGCCGGGCTGTGCCGGGCTGTGCCGGGCTGTGCCGGGCTGGGCCGGGCTGGGCTGGGCCGGGCTGGGCCGGGCTGTCCGGGCTGGCCGGCTGTGCCGGGCTGTGCCGGGCTGTGCAGGCTGTGCCAGGCTGTGCCGGGCTGTGCGGGCTGTGCCGGCCGGGCCGGTCTGGGTGGGGCCGGCTGGGCCGGGCTGCCGGAAACTGGGCCGTCTGGCCGGGCTGGGCCGGTCTAGGGGGGGCGGGCTGGGCCGGGGCTTGGGCGGGCTGGCCGGGCTGGGCCGGTCTGGGCCGGGCTGGGGCGGGCTGGGCCGCGCTGGGCCGGGCCGGTCTGGGTGGGCCGGGCTGGGCTGGGTTGGTAACGGTCAGTCGCCAGTAGCCGCCTCCGGACCTCCACCGACACACCTGAGTCGGTCGTCTGATGGTCTCACCGCTCTCTCAGCCCGCTGCGGCTCACCGGCGTTGTTACGGTACAGAGAAAGACGTGTTTCCGGTGGTTCAGCTGGCCTGTTCACCATGCACGCACCGCCGCCCAGTGATGGTCTAATGAGGGATGGAGTGACGCTCATAAATCTTACTGCGGTCCCTTTTACCAATGAGTTTAGTCCAGACAAGAATAATGTACGGATCGGAATTAGTGTCGTATAGGGAATAAGGCCCAAGAAGGATCAAGTTACCTAAATTAGAAAACCTGGCTGCCATACAATTATCTGTGAAGAAAACTATCAACAAATGACTTGAAATGATCCCTAAATAAATCAAGCAAGTGAATCGAAACGTCCATTTCCCATATGCCATCCACAATTTGGCCCGACCTTCCCCTTCCGGTGACATGTGATGCTCTTTGGTTTGTCACCGTTACCTTCCCCTGTTGTCCCTGCATGGATGCCACATCTCTGCGAGTCCGAGTCACCTTTGCAGTGACGCTCCCTAGACGCCAGCAATGGCAGGTCATCCGTGAATCTAGCATCGGCGGCGATCCCACGGTGCCGGCCCCAGCACCGGCCCCAGCACGGCCCAGCACCGGCCCCAGCAGCCGGCCCCATCCCCGCGCAACCGGTCCCGGCGCTGGCCAGGCACAGGTTCCCGCGCTGGCCCAGCACGGTCCCAAGCACCGGACCCAGCAAACGGCGCCCAGCACCGGCCCCAGCACCGGCCCAGCACTCGGTTCCCGGCGCTGGCTCAGGCACAGGTCCCGGCGCTGGCACCCAGCACCGGCCCCAGCCCGCCCCAGCAACCGGCCCAGCACCGGCCCCAGCACCGGCCCCAGCACCGGCCCCAGCACCGGCCCCAGCACCGGTCCCGGCGCTGGCTCAGGCACAGGTCCCGGCGCTGGCCCCAGCACCGGCCCCAGCACCGGCCCCAGCACCGGCCCCAGCACCGGTCCCGGCGCTGCCCCGGCATCTGGCCCAGCACCGTTGTCCAGCACCGCCCCAGCACCGCCCCGGCGCTGGCCCTGGCACTGGTCCCGCCGCTGGCCCTGACACCGGCCCCAGCACCGGTCCCAGCGCTGGCCCCGGCACCGGTCCCGGCGCTGGCCCCGGCGCTGGCCCCGGCGCTGGCCCTGGCACCGGTTCCGGCGCTGGTCCCAGCACCGGTCCCATCGCTGGCCCCAGCACCGGTGCCGGTGCCGGCCCCGGCACTGGTCCCGGCGCTGGCCCCGGCACTGGTCCCGGCGCTGGCCCTGACACCGGCCCCAGCACCGGTCCCAGCACCGGCACTGAACCCGCCGCTAGAAACGGGTCAGCGGGAGACGAGCCCAGGCGCGGCCTGATGGCATGTGACCGCGTGCAAAAACGGCTCGCTGTCGCGGAGGAGGCGCCGCTACCTTGTCAGGAAGCGCCGGCCGCCAGTCGAGGAGGAGGCGCCGCCCGCCGCGATCCGCTCGGGTAGATCGGTCACCGCCCTGACACGTGACGGATCTGACACGTCACGGATCTGACACGTGACGGATCTGACACGTATCGTGATCGGATCTGACACGTCTCGTGCCGGATCTGACTGACGCCTGGCAGGCAGGACAGGGCTGACACGAAAATGACACGATGACTGACATCTTATATAGAACTAATACGAAAATAGCACGAGGACTGAGAACTAACAGGTATATAGTCTAGTCACTTGACTGACACGAGGTTTGAATAATTTCCAGATAAATAGGGCGTCACTGACATGAGAATAACACGATGACTGACACTTAGCAGATATATAAGACTGATAAACGACACGAGTACAACATAACGAGGATACGGATACCTAGCACCTAGGATACCTGGCTCGAGGATAAATAACGCTTGTATGATGTTCACGTGAGAGCCTTAGGTTTAACTAAGCTATCCTGCATATATAAACACGTTTTTATAATCAATTCTTTTAAAACAGCACTAGTGATGTAATGCATAAATTATTGTGCAACATTTGCTTTCGTCTAGGCTTCTAGATCTGTTTGTATTAAATTATTTCATTGACTTTCAGCACATGTACCTAATGCTATAAATAATTCATAAAAATGATAACCCTAATTTTCACAGCAATACTTCCCAGCATACGCTTGCAAGACAAGCTTTCTCTGTGCCGTGCATTGTTAAATACGAGTGGATTCAACTTAGCTTATACATAGTATCGACGTTTATAAATTATTGAACGTCATTGATGCGTGCATGATAATAAATTCCATCTTCAGGCTTTTGCACTGTGTCGGCAACGCGTTCCAGTCACTGATTTGCTCTTCATATCCTCTTATAAACTGAAATAAGTTGACGGAGCGAAATTTAGCGAAATTTTAAACCCTGCCTAATTTGAGCCTCGTCTGACAACAGACAGTATCCCAATTTCTGTATTGGTCCCGACCTAGCCGTACTAGCAGCCAGCTTACAGCAAACACGATGGCTTAGTTACTGTCCGTAAGGTGCCATTGTTCGCCCAACTGAGGAGCGCCGACACAGTGATGCCTGAGTTACTGGCGGTAAGGTGCCATTGTTCGCCCATAGGAAGGCGGTAAGGTGCCATTGCTGGCACATGGTAATGGGATGATAAACACACATGTTCAGATATGAAACAAACAATGCAAACTTGCCATATGAGTTCAAATATCTCCGAACCCATGCCTAAAATAACGTAGCTATACTTTTATAAAGTACCTGCACCTGTGATTCTCGTAAGCATTGGCTGACTCATGTTTTCTATTTTCACAGCAGAAGCTTAAGAGTCCCTTTTCACCTCTGATGATGACGTCATATGTCAGCTGGGTGGCTTTCCTGGAAGACACGTCCGGCTACCGGACTGAGCTGGACGCGACGAAGCTCGGCGGCATGACACAGCGCGCGGGGAGCGAATGGAGGGCATGGGCACTGCCCCGCCCCTCAGTCCGACTCTGATGACTCAGGTGACTCTGATGATGCCGTCGCCGACTGGGTCAGATCGACAGCTTTTGAGTGCTCTTCCCTTTGTATGAGGAGCTTAGAGGATCATGCTGGAGTCGCTACTGTGCCTTTGCCCCTGTCGTTTTTTCGCATTGCAAAACTAGCTGTAAGGAATATAGGAATGTTGGTAATTATAATAACAATAAATAATATATAATATTAATAAATAATAATAATAATAATAATATAATAATAATAAATAATAATAATAATAATAATAAAATAATAAAATAATAATAATAATAATCATAAATAATAATAAATAATAATAATAATAAATAAATAATAATAATAATAATAATAATAATAATAATAATAATAATAATAATAATAATAATAATAATAATAATAATAAATATTAATAATAACGATACGGAAATGATATTATCATCATAAAACTATAGTACATAACATGCAAATGCATGAAAAACGTAATTTTTTCACTACTTAGACGCTTGCCTTGCATAGTATGCAATGGGAAATTATAAGTTAACCCTATTCCCTGCGGGGGGGGGGCAGATTCTGCCCCCGGTAGTTTTTCGCCCGCTGCTTCTGAACCGTTACATCCACCGTCTTGAAACTTTTCGACTTTTCCTAAATATGAATGACGCGTGTTCTGTAAAATTTTGAAAAAATATGTCTAGCAGAAGCGGCTCCAGGGTCATGTTTTTGGGAGGTCGTTACGAATGCGGGTGTGCGGTGCATACTTTTTCGAGTTTGCGGTGGAATAAAAGCGTCAGAAGCTAAGCTGATGCTTTATACATCATACATAATTGGATTATTACACATTTTGGGGCATAGGCGAACTCAGGTACATAGAATGGGAGGCGAATATTCTCCGCCATTTAATGCCCAAACATCAAATACGCAAGATGATAAAGGCGTTCCCGCACTGGTGCTCCCCCCGCACGGTTTACCTGAATCTGCCTTAATGCAAAATTTGTTACATTCAAAAAATTTAACAGCAACAAAGCACATGTGAGTTCCTACGCCCAAACAAGGAAAACAACAATATTTTTTTTTTTTATAAAAATCCCCCCTACTTTTTTATCCTTGAGTAGCCCTACTGATTTCGTTTTTGTATTTTGCCCTTTAACAAATTGAATAACAGGATATTGGAAGATCAAAAACGTTTTTTTTTTTTTGCATGAAAATCAGTCGAATCACATGGCCACAATGACCTTACAAAAAACACCCAAAATAGTTCGTATTTTTGCCGCCCTGGCCCCGTATTTTTTGAACAAAAAAAGGATTTTCGGCGACCATATAGAAATATTCTCGTCACGACGAATCGAATGGTGTTTGCGCCCTCAAATCGGCCAAGCGGTTCTCGAGATTTTGTGGGGGGGGGGGCACAATCTGCCCTCCCCAAGCAGGTTGACGTAATTCTGGCCGCCCGCAGGGAATAGGGTTAACTGTTAGCGTCGGAGCTGAGAGAGTGTTAAACCGAAACTGATGGGCCTAACCGTTTCGTGCCATAGAACCACGCCTCGCCCGTTTGCCAACATGATTACCATTCACCCAGTCCTCCGCGGGGCGCGTTTCACCGCGTCGGAGCTGCGAACGCACTAATCACTGCGTGGTGGCGGTCACGGCCATAAATCACGACAAACTGGCGCGTCGGAGACGATTGCGGCGCGGCTCTGCAGCGTCTCACCGCGCCTGTGGTCAGCGCCTCCCATCGTTCGACGCTAGAAAGTCTGAAACGAAAGTCTGCGACACGCCGAGGCTGCGCTGGCCCACCCCGCAGCTGGAGGGGCTCTTCGGCTTCAGCACCGTGATGGATTCATCGACTGGATGCAGCTTTAAGCCATGGGCTTAGCACAGTGCAAAGTGAGCAATAAATTAAGATCCCCAAGGAGAAAGGTGGAATAGGCTTACGAGGTTTTCACTGACATGCGGTCAAGTATGACAGGATTTCTGTTACACCTTCAGACTTTACTTGAAAACCAATCTGAAAATCAAAATAGTTATGAACACCTGCAAAAGTCAATTTATACGATCTTGGTAAACTAAATTAATTCAATGTAGTTGAGAAACATCGACTTAACATTAACATAAGAGTAACATCACACAGGACTATGAATATATGCGAGGTGCACACTTCACCATATCATAATGAGTATCGTGGGTGTGCCGTTTCCGTTTTGCATCACCTTGCATGTCTCGCATAGCACAGCTTTGCAGGAGAAAGTGAAACGCAGGTACTGCGCAATGTGCCAGTAACAGAGTATGTATAATTGTTATATACATTTGCTAGCCAGGCGACGTGGAGCATGCATGGCTTGTCTTGGAATCCCCAGTAGCACATACCTACCTTACCTTGGCAATATAACCACTTAACGCAGTTAAACTGCCTGAACCAAGTCTGATTTCACCACGTTTATCTTGCTATATGACGAAATGATAGGCGATTAGTTTTGCCCGCGTGAGTATTACAGCAGTTAGACTATTAGTCGTTAGACATGCCAGCTCGAAAAATGAGTTATTTCCATAAAAGAAACATGCTATCAACCATCGGACTGGCAATAGCAAAACATTGTTAAGGAATTTCCAGGAGGAAGGAGGATCGTAAGCATGTAGTTGAATGCTACTCAGTCAAGGGCGTAGGAACCTATTTAAAATTGTTGTGGCAAAGGCAGGCACGTAGCCATAATATTTTCATGGAAAGGCCACGCCGATGGTATAATTATGTTTCGCTCCTCGCCATATGTTATTGACCTGACCGGCGGTGGGGAAGGGTAGGGTCAGAGAATTCTCTGACTGATCGTCAGAGAATCTCATTTTACCTAGTCAAATTATTTGTTTTTGCTCCGGGGGGAGGGGCATGCCCGCTCCCCTTAGCTACGTCCCTGGGCAAAGGCTAGGGCAATGGTGCACAGACGCGCCATCAGGAATTTCCTAAGGGGTGTCCTGGGTCGGAAGAGGGGTCCAGTGTATTTTTTTTAAAGAGTGCGGAAAATGTCACTTTCCAGTAAAAAGGGGTCCCGGATTTTTAGACCCCTCCCCTGGTTGTGCCTGGCTGCATCGACACACAGTTCATACGCCGGACGGATCTTATCTCTACACGTCTGTTTCAATCCATGTCCTTGCGATATAGGTCCGGTATTGCAACGATATTTTGCAGATAATTTCGTGCACGGAACAGGGGTACACGTGTGTACGTTCAGTGTGACCCAGTGTTTGACCTATGCAACATTGCCAGCGGTTTTTAAGCTAAATCTGTCCAGCCGTTTCTCAGCTACAGTAAGAAGACGTTTTCAGACACCCCTGACGCGGCACGTGTCACTCGCCATCAGACATGTGCATGGATCTGAAAGTAGGATCTATGATCCCAGAGGAGCTTCTCGATAAAAAACGCAATGCTATACGGGATCTATTGATCCACAGCTGGGAATCCCACGACAAATTACAACAATTGGAATCACTTGAAGACTACACCACTCGAGAATTCTTCGATTAAAATTTTGCAACCGGATTCTGGATCCCACAGGAGCTCCCAAACAATAAACCATGAACATGCGGAATCTAAATGATCCCAACGGATCTCGGTCCGAACACGGAATACACCCAGACTTGCATAGTATGTTCATGAATTTAGTATTTCATCAGACAACAAAATCGAACTACAAAGGCCCAACGACCACCCATTGCTCAGTTGGCATTTAACACGAATGAAAGGTATGACAATCACTTTACCAATTGGTTCCGAAAATACACAATGTATAATCGGCGTATCATCGGGATCCCAGTTGGAACTCTCACATGCCAAAAATGGTGCCTGCGATCTTCGCGATCCAGGCGGATCCGTCGACAAATATTGAAGACGGATCTATGATCCCAGTGGATCCATCGACAATTTTCGAAGGTGGATCTACGATCCCAGCGGATCTGGGATCTAGATCCCAAAGATAACATCCCGAGATCCGTTTTTGGGATCCGAGCACATGTCTGCTCGCCATGCTGACCCCTCACGTGAGACAAAACATGCCAATAACATAATGTGATGGAATGGGGCTATCAGATGGCGAAGACCGCTTGTCTACCAGATGCGGGATTCCAAAGATATAAACTTCTGAAAAGCGTTGTGGTCGGTTCGGGCAGGGCTGGGTTGGGTCGGGTCGGCCACTTATATGTGAGCAAATCCTGTATTAAGCACCTGTAAGGCACCGTAGTGGCGTTGAACGAGGGAGCGCGACGGCAATATATGGTGAATTTTAACCGGATCGGGCAAATAGTTTTTGAGATACAAAAAGAGTGCACATGTGCGCACGTGCAGAGGCACCCACCCCTGACTTGTGAGAAAGTGGCTGCTGAGAGGTTTCTAATTAACACCAAATTCGAACATAATCGGCTCCGCCGTTCCTGATATATAGAATAGGGGTGTGCACGTGCGCACGTGCAGAGCCCGTGACATGTGGAAAGGTAGCGGCTGAGAGGTCCCTAGCCACTTACCAAATTCGAACACAATCAGTTCAGCCGTTTCTGAGATATACAATAGGGGTGTGCACGTGCGCACATGCAGAGGCACCCAACCCCTGACCAGTGAAAAAGTGGCAGCTGAGGGGTCCCTAACTGCACACCAAATTTGAACATAATCAGTCCAGTCGTTGCAGAGTTTTTGCGTCCAAACACCTTTCAACATGCCCCTCACACGCACTCGCCACGTGCAGTGGTAGTCACCAACATATGTTGGCACTGGTAAAACAAAATTGGTTGGATATTAAGCTCACTGCTGTAATACTCACTACTCAGCAAAGAAGCCCGCTTGTCAATCGGACTTGCGGTTGCAAGGATATGAGCTTCTTAAAAGCGTCGCCACGGGTCGGGTTGAGTCGGGTCGCTTATAATCAGATTTTTCCCATGTACCGTGTAAAGACGAGCGAGCGCTTCGCGCTCGCTGGTTTTTACTGAACGATGCTTGTATGTACATATTTGTGATCGAGGCATTTTTTAATTACTGCACAAGCGCAGCGAGTGCAGTGGCTTTGAAAAACGCCGAGATCACAAATATCTACATACATAGCAGAGTTTGGTAAGTATTTTATCATATGCCGCTAGTGCGGTATGCCAGTGCACAGTGCGGAAAATATCACACTCCACGCGCTTACGAGTGCAGTGGTTTTGAAAACGCCAAGATCACACATATCTACATACACAGCAGAGTTTGGTAAGTATTTTATCATGTGTCGCTAATGCGGTATGCCAGTGCACAGTGCGGAAAATACCACAATCCACGCGCTTATACTTTTTACATTGCTCAGCATATGGTAATCAGTGAGGACTCGCGGCGCGCTTCGCGCTCGCTCGTAATTAGTTCCGCGCTTTTACGCAGGCGATGCTGCATTATAGCGCTGCCGTGGTGAAAATAGCGGATATGTCACTTATACCCCGTTTAGGCCTTTAACATCAACATTAGTTGTTTTTCAACGGGCCTGTTCCCGTGGCGCCTCCAACCTTCTCTAATCTCCACAAAGCTGCCCAAACTGCAATTGTTCCGTGTTATAGGATACTACTGGAGCGAGTTTGAGCAGCTTTGAGAAAGTTAGAGGAGGTTAGGGATGCGACGGGAGCAGGTTCAATGGCGCAATTTGCGCGTGCAGCGACATCTATGGAAAGACGTGCTAGTTATGGGTGGTCTCAGATGTGCGCGACATCTGTGGGGGTTGGAAAGAACTAGCCATGACTTGGACTAGGAACAAAGTTGACAATGTAGGTTTTACCGTAGCGGTAGGAAATGCTTCCGTATCCGTGAAATAAGATGTTCGGTTACGTGTTGCCTAACATACTCACTTCTATGTACTTGGATTATGATAATACGTAAAATATATTACTCCAATACAAACGACTTTGTCCAATGCATATTGTTTTTGACAGGCGTCATCATATTCGCTACCTCTTCGTTGAAACTCAAAAGATATCCACAGTACATTCATGTAGCTAAAAATGACTAACCCATAAAAGGCACAAATTAAATATGGTTTAATCACCATATATACAATTGCATTTTTGCTTTAAGGTCCGGCATTTTAAGCCGAACGCCATTGACCAGGGGAAAATATTGCCCCGTCGTTATTTCCGGAGCCAAAGATCGCAGCCAGACCCACTAGGCGGCGTTCAGAAGCTCTCAATGAGACGCATCTAAAGCATAATAGAAATTCTCTAATTGGGATCACATATTAGGTTCAGGTTTAGTTAAACGTCAAAATTGATGCATTTTAACATATGGGCCTCATCCCTGATGGCAGGCACGTAGTCAAGGGGGCGCCCCCTGGAGGCCCAGCAGGCTTTTTTCAGCGCGAGCAGCGCGCCGAAAAGGACCGACGAAACCACGCGAAGCGCGGTATCATGGGCTCTGTCGGAAGACAACGCAAAACGTGATCTTTATAAAGTTTTGAGCACTTCAGAGGACCTTAGGGCCACCAGGGCCTTCTCTGAAAGACGAGAGGGCCCCTTAGGTGTTTAAAATAGCTTTGTGCATGTCAGAGGAGCCACTGATCGACCAGAAAGAATGGTCCCTTATCGGGTCAGAGGGCCCCCTGAACACTTCGAATGGGCCCCTTGTCAGCACAGAGGGGTTCCAGGGCAGGCCGCAGGAACCCTTGAGCATGTCGGCAGGGCGACAAAGCAGCCAGCGCAGTCCGACCAGAAGAGCCGCTGGGCAGATCGTAGGGCTCCTGGGAAAGTCAGAGAGGCCCCTGGGTAGACCAAAAGGGTCCCTGGGCCGGTCGAAAGGGTCCCTGAGCATATCGACAGGGTGACAAAGTAGTTAGTGCAGTCCCTGACCAGATTGGAAGGACCTCTGAACAGGCTGAGGGGCCTCTTGACTCATATGAGAGGGGGTCCCTGGTCAGAACGGAGGAGCCCAAAGTACATAAATATTCCATATAAAGAGTAGATAGAAGGAGGCTTAGTGCACAATACAAAGATCGCAATCGGAGCTTTTGGGTACATTGTAACACCCCTCGTCAGCGATTAGAAGGCACTCGGTGACACGCGAAAGCTCAGATTTGCATATTTGTAATGTGGAGTAAGTTCTCTTTGTATTGAATCTATATCACCCACTCAACATCATGTCTTTTTGCGGATTCCAGGTGAGTCCCTGAACAGGTCAGAAAAGCATTGTAAAGGCCATGAGCATTCGGACTATAACGAGATGAAGGGCCTCTGGGCCTCTAAACAGTAGAATACAGCTGTTGAGAGAATTAACACAAAAATGCGCCGCTCCACGGCGCAATTTACAGACAAAAGACATAATTATGCGGCCCTGCGGGTTAAAACAAAACAAAAAGCGCCGTTTCTCGGCGCATTTATGTATTGTGTTACTGCTTTTCATTATGACTGGGCAAAACAATCGCTTTAGCACTTTTATAACGCACTTTTAAACGCGCAATGACGTTTTTACTGTTCCGCACCATACGAAATATAACAATTGATGATAATGCATATCAAGGGCATAAGACTCAAAATTTTCGCGCCGCTCCGCGGCGCAATTTATTTCAGAGTTATTGGTCTTGAGGCCTAGCAAATGAAATTGGAAATTGGTATATAAACAACTCCGCATAGTTTTATGGGTTTGTCAACGCTCGGCAGAAGCCCTTTTGAGTCGCAGACCTGGATGAAATATGCTACGTGCCTGCCTGATGGGCTATCTGACCTCATCTAAGTAAGGTTAATGTTAAGCTCAACTCAAGGTCAGGTCACATAAGTTCATATTGTTAAATTGATAAATATAAATATAAAACATGCTCCTTCTATGGATTTCAGATCGCACGAGACCTCATTTTTGACGATAACTTCACAATAAATGGCCGAATAGGAATACAAATACTGCACAGTGCACAGCCTGTTTCAGCCCATCGCCAATTTTTCCCATTTAGTCTGCTACACAAAAATATAAATTCAGGGTTCTTGTCATTACATTGTATTGTAATAGTAACGAGGTTAGTATAGCATGGAGGCTACACCCGTGGACCCTTCTGATTAGATAGAAGAGCTGGACTAGCCACGCTGCAGGTCTGGCCCAGCCTGACTCCACCCACCACCCCGTGGCCGTGACCCGGTCGGCTCTGCACAGTGCCAGTTGAGCTGCCGCGGACTGCAGCAGTCCAGATCTCACACGTGGCGCAGCGCCTCGCCCCGTCCAGCTGCCGCGCCCGCTCCAGGCGTCCACGGTAATTAGAGACCAGGTAGCGCCGAGTGCCGGCCTTAAGCACAGGCCTATGTGTACCACTTTCGTCAACTGATTTTTTGGACCCCAAAACAATAAGTAAACTATGGATATCAAAGAAAATATATGTTTTCAAGTGTAGATCATATACACAAAATAAAAATATCTATAATATGAAGCCCATTCCGGTAAATGAGTGGTTTGCTTCCTTTGCGGTAGAAGCAATTGCAACTGATGGACTGGATGGCTTTAAAATGACTGGCTATGCAAAATAGGGGATGCTAGTAATATAACTTTAAAGTCATCACATCAAATTAGAAAAATTAAATAATGATCTAAAAACGATCCATAGTGCAAATAAAACTGATTATGAGCCACTGAATCGGTCTGCTCAAAGTAAAAACAATCCAAGAAGCTAGTACTTTTTTAACTTTAACAATGATATTCAAAAAACAGTTAATGAGTTGCGTGGATTTTAACATATTGTGATGTAAATTTTTGTCTTTCTTCTTTGAAAATGGAAGCAATTAGAACACTTCAAATTCATTTCGATATCATAGTTGTTTGGCTTAAAGCAAAGTGGTGTCATGTAGTTAACTCTTGGGTAGTGATAGCAGTTTGGAAAAACCAGAATAGTTGCAGCTGGAAAGATGCAGATGTAAATTAAATTTGAGGGTTTAATATTATATTAAAAAAAAATCATTAAAGCATTCGAATAGATGTTAAAATTAACTTCAATGTTAAAATACTATTTACTTTACCTTATCATTAAAATTTGTGTTTCATAAAAGGTGAGCAGTTTTGATTCTGGAGCATAGACCAATCGCGACAAGAAGAAAGTCGACTGCTGATTGACCATCTCCTCTGATACACTGCACACAAAATTTTCAAGAAACATACATGGGCTTACGCTTGGCCCTACAGGCCCAGGATTATCCTTTGATAGTTAGTAACCAGGATTTGCTAAATTTCATTAGATTATTAATATCAATATTATGTCTTATTGGGAGTATAAGTTTAAAATGGTTAATATTTGTATTGTGATGTATTTTTTTAATAAATTCATTTTTGTTATCTTACTCTCTTTTTTTTTAAATGACAATTCGAAAATTTAATAATCCTAGTTATAGAACCATAGAGTAATACAAAAACGCTAGTGTAAACTAAATATGTAAGATTTCTATATGATTCAAATCTTGCGCTATTTGTTTCGAATAAAGCAGTTTCTGACTTTTGTTGACTTTGCTTTATTAAGTAGACGCAATGATGCATTTTTCCATTTGTCATCTACCATGGCCTTAGGCCGTGTTCTGACCGTGCACATTCCTGCAGAGCCTTTGAATCCCCGGCGGCGTTGTCTGCACTACTCTACTGCAGTTTTGCATATAACTTATTTCATTGCTATCCTTATAAACTCGTATTGCTCGAAGAATCTGAGTGGAAAAGCTTGTGTTTATGCATATTCCTGGATTCCCCACGGGAATCGTTTGGTAGAACAAGCCCATAGCCGAGATGGCTGTAACCGTCCAGCTTTGATTATAATTTCCGCGTAAGTCAGAGGTTGGCGCCCCCTTTGCAGGCGTCACAACTGACCGGTCAGAGGCCACCCCTGCGAGCGGGACGCTCGCAGGGGGCGGAGCTTAATCGTCACGTTCTGTTGAGGTCACCACTTACGGCACAGCAGCCTCTACTGAATAATGGGTTTTCCGAGCAGATCTTAAGTCTTAACGTTACGAGTCAATGGCAGGTTCCTACACTATATTTATATTGTTAACGGACCATGTGGGCGCGCAAATTGGTGCCTGGGTTGAAAATGACTGTTCAAAAATTTGTTCCCGATTACAATATACCCTTGGAAGTTATAGCTAAAAACGGGGTCTCAAGCGGTCTGAAATCCATATAAGACAAGTTTAATATCATAAAAACGGTGTTGGCAATTAGTTGTCAGTATCTGGTCAATAACATCCAAAACTCTCAATATAAAAATATGTCGCCATGGATTACTCAAAATTAGGGAGTCGTAAGTCAGTCAAAAGCAAATTTAGTTGAAATTTGGTTTGGGTGTTTGCCATTGTCCATGAGTGGCTCTCCAACATTTTTTTTTAATTGTTTATTTTCCTTTAAATCGTTTTATTTCCATTTTTGAGCGTAAAACAAAATCGAATAGTCCGATGATACCCATTTTGTATTCTCTTGCAATTTGTTTCTTTTAACTTTTATATTATATTATTTTACATGTACTTTACTATCGGTCTGTATCAAGTTAGCTTGATTTTTTCGTTTCAATACTCGTTGCTGTAGTAACGTCAGCCTCAACTTTCCTAATCATCATGCATTCCCCGACGAATTGCTTAAATTTTGCACAGAAGACGTACATTGATGTACAAGAACATACCGTAAGTTTCGCGTCGATAGCTTTGTTGGTTTTGAGCTATTACGAAAGTTCTTCACGGGGGTCAATATTTGTTCCCCTCCTCGATCAATAGTGGGCTAAGAATGTTTACTGAAACAATTTTTCTTTATAATTATAGATCAAAAGTTTGTTTTTCTTCTTCAAAAACACTCAAATGATAAAATATGACGAAAGCATTCATCACATCAAAGGACAGGAATCATAATTCTGTATGAATTAGTTCCCCTAATTCCCCTAATTCATGTTTATATTTTATTGACACAAACTAGAAGACCAAGTTTTTATGTACAGTCGTCTGTTCAAAAGCCATCTTAGGTGTATTGGCTTTTATTTAAGTAGGTACTTTCTTCACAAAGTAGGTACGCACCATGCGAGCTTTCTTCATAATTATGTGTTTGCTGTACAACGTACATACAGGTTCACCTTCGCTGTGCTTTGCTTCATCATTACAAACTTTATTGAAGTTCCTTTATTCCAGATTGACAAAGTTCTAAAGGTTGAAACATAATTTGCAAATAACTGCCACGCGTCCTGCTTCTATCCGCAGCTTGGCCGCACCCTTGTTATTATGGTCAGTGTCGTACCGGAATTTCCGAAGCAAACTGCGCACAATTACCCGGCAAAGCTTGCTTCCAAACACACATAGCATACACGCTTTGGCTCTCGGAACTTTTGGATATAACCATCACCTCGTTCAGAAAATGACTGTTGTCATGATGAAGTCAAACTTGTTTTCGTGGAGAGGTCGGACATCGTAAGACATCGTCAGTCTCAGTCAGTCAAAGACGGCTGCTAGGTGAATATGTGCTCCTGTCTGGTCACTGTGTGTTCCTGTCTGGTCACTGTATGTTCCTGTCTGGTCACTATGTGTTCCTGTCTGGTCACTGTGTGTTCCTGTCTGGTCACTGTGTGCTCCTGTCTGGTCATGTGTGCTCTGTCTTGGTCAGCTTGTTGCTCCGTACTGGTCCTGTGTTGCTCCTGTCTGTGTTGATGTTGTGTTGTTCTGGTCCTGTGTGCTGCTGTCTGTCAGCGAGGTGGTGTGCCGTCTGGTCACTATGTGCTCTCTGTTGTCACTATGTGTTCCTGTCTTGGTCACTATGTGCTTCTGTTGGTCACTATGTGTCCTGTTGGTCACTGTGTGCTCCTGTATGGTCACTGTGTGATCCTGTCTGGATACTGTGTGTCTCTGTCAGCTGGCTGATCACCATGTGGTTCTTGTTGCCAGAGGCACCATGACGTGCCCAGTTTCGCTGCTGTCGCTCCTGCTTCCTCTGTTGGTTCAGCCAGAGGCCTCCGCCGCCGCTACGAGTGAAGATGGGCCAAGCTTGGGTGACACTGTGCTGACTTCAGACAGCCCTGGGTGTATTCCAAGCTGGCTGATGAAGTTCGAATACGCTCCATGGTCTGATTCTGTGATGCCGAGACACGTCGAACCGATCGCCTCCTTCAAAGCAGTCGCCGAAAGTGAGTTTTCTTTAAATACTTATTCATAATATGCTTGTGCAAAGTCAGCTCCACGTCGCCAGGCGGTCGTGTCTAAAATAAAGTAATGTTTTATTTTTGATGGTTTAAATAGAGTCTATAATACGTATGGAATATCAATTTTACTCTGTAAAATAGTGGCATAATTTGACTCTTTGTAGCTAGTTGGCGGTCTGTAATGGCACAAATCGGGATAGCAATAACATGAATGGTTTTAATGAATATTAATTAGCACTGAAAACGCAACATACAATTTCTTACGTTTGTTAAAAGCATCATCTCGTACAATCACAGTTATACTAGTTTTGACTGTCCATCTTCTTGACCTTGTGTCAGGTCAATGCAAGCTCTCGTGTGTGGCGAACCCGCGCTGCCTGAGTGTCGTACTGCTGCAGCCCGGGCTGGAGTGTCAACAGTATGGAGACGAGGCCGGCATGGAGATGAAGCCGCTGGGATCCCTGTCTGACATACTGTAATGTATCGGCTCCACGTCGGTAAGAATGCTGATGTCAGCTTGCCGCCAGGAACTCGTTGGCCAGGCCTCCCGTAAGGAGTTATGGCCCTGGGTTGGTCATTTAGGCGATGCGGGCTTAGATTATGAAGAGGGGGCATCGTGGCTCCAGGGGGCCCTTTCAGCCCTATCGGGAGGGTAACAGTGTTTTTGGGGACTCCTTTTGCTCCAGTCTCATTTTTTAGCCTACGGTCTAATTGGATAGGCAAATGTGCCTCACCCCTCAAACACCAAATTTCGCGCCTCTCGGCGGCGCCTTTGTTTATGTGGCTGTCGATATATTTAAATATTCATACTGAAAGACACTTCAGGACACATTTTTTTACTGTGCATACTTTTGTCTAGACTCTACTTCCCGATCTGCTTAGTTTTTTCGCCTGTATCATTTTATCTGCTGCTGACCAGAGTTTCCGTGGCTCGAACACGAAGAAGTAGCCATGCGTTCGAAACAGGATCTATCAACCGCTCACAGAAACACGGAACTCTCGCCAGTACCTGTTGCCACGGAACTCTCGCCAGTACCTGTTGCCGCAGCAATGATTTCCATGCTAAAGCAGTTTACAATCATTTAGGCCGGCAGAGCTTTTTTCCTGACCTTTCAAGTTTTCGCTGTCTCTACCTTTTTAGTGTGGTTTTGTGGCTTTTACTTTGCATCAGTCTTAACCTGACTCTGATGGAAATAAACCGTCTTGCATTTGAATGACACTGAGATCGTTAATACAGATAAACAATTACGGGAACACAATTAATCGTATACACAAGCGGAACTTTATGAAGATCGCTCGGGGGGGCTCTAATGTTAATTTTATAGATTTGAACTCAGTTCTTTCCCTGCAACGCCATAGGCTTAATGTTAAAATTTAAAATCATTTGGGGGGCTGGGGCACTCCCCAGGAGATATAAAGTGCCACCCCTGATCGTATATATTATATAATATTCTGAACTAAGAAAATCACCCAAAACACACAGTATTGAGCGATGTCTAGTGCAGCAGTTAATATAGCAGCGACTGTGCTGCGTGGATCTGGGTAACAACAGCTACCAAGATACAAATGAATGACTCTAATCCGTAGGTTTTCTTTGTGATGGACTCATTCCATGCGCATCCCGCTTTTTTCCTGCTTCAAAACAGGAAAAAAATTGACTACTATTGCCAGAATAGTTCTGCTGTTCCTTTCTGGTCACCGACATGAAACGGGAGATTGCGGATGCCCGTAATTTCATAATGTATAACTGGGGGGTGGGGGGCAAACTCTCGCCACTGGGTGGGCATTTTGGAGCACTGGTTGGCCATTTGCCCACCCAGTTCCTTACTTACGGGAGGCCCTGCAGTTAGCACAGAGCAGAACAGAGTGTTCATTTGGTGCGTTTTACCAGCGACACCACTGATATGCTGGTAGTTAATACTTTACGAACTTGAGTGACACGATTTCATAGCGCAGATGCCCCTTGAAAGGCGACGTTACAAGCAATGATGTTGCAAGCGAAGCTGGTCGTTGACCGTGCCTTGCTCATATCCACAGCGTTTCCTGGTGACTTCTGTGATGCCACCACCGAATGCACCAACGCCATCAGCACCAGCTACTGCCACTCAGACTTGGGTATCTGCGTCTGTGAGGATCCTGAAGATCAGAGCTGCACGGCCCACGAGGAGCAGGGGAGCACAGATCGGGCAGTAAGCCCCAATGTACCAGCAGCCAGCGGCGGCGATTCGGCTGTTTCAAGCTCTGAGGGGACGGTCGCCGTCGAAAAGATCGCCACTGCCGCTGGAGCTCGTCAATCCGACTCTGATGTCATAAGATCGACCAGTCCTGCAAATCCTACGTCGACTTATCCTGACTATGCAAGGCCTGCCAATCCTGCGTCAGCCTTTCCTGCCAGTACAGCTTCGGCCGATCCTCCCTCCACCACGAGGAACAATCTTTTCTTTGTCACATCTACCGATCCTCCCAACACCACGTCTTCCGATCCTCCCAACACCACGTTACCATTCTCGTCTCCACACCTCTGCCAATCTCCACACCACTCTGCAAATCCTCCCCACACTACGTCTGCTCGGATCGCTCCCGCACACGACATCTACAATCCTCCCACAACGTCTGCCAATCATTAAACCACACCCACCGTCTGCCAATCCTCCCTACACAACATCCCCAATTCCTCCCATCCCACGTCTGCCATTCTCCCTCCACCACGTTGCCATCCTCCCACACCACGTCTGCCAATCCTCCCCACACAACATCCACCAATCCTCCCCACACGACGTCTACCAATCCTCCCCACACGACGTCTACCAATCCTCCCAACACCACGTCTGCCAATCCTCCCCACACCACGTCTGCCAATCCTCCCCACACAACATCCACCAATCCTCCCCACACGACGTCTGCCAATCATCCCCACACCACGTCTGCCAATCCTCCCTACACAACATCCACCAATCCTCCTCAAACCACGTCTGCCAATTCTCCCTCCACCACGTCTGCCAATCCTCCCCACACCACGTCTGCCAATCCTCCCCACACAACATCCACCAATCCTCCCCACACCACATCTACCAATCCTCCCTCCACCACGTCTACCAGCCCTTCCCATTGGACACTGGATGGCAAATTCTACACTGCATCCTCCGATCTTGCCTCCTCATCTCACGCCAGTCCTTTGAACACAGGAGGGAACACCTACCCTTCTTTAGACTCCAATACTGTCGCTGCCAGCAACTCTGCCGGCGATTCCGGACCCGATGGTTGGACACTACCCTACTTTGTAGTATCTCTCCCATCAGAGACCACACCTTCTGTGACCAGCACACAGGAGCAAAATTCTGCGGTGACCAGCCCAGTGACAGATTACACCAGTTCCACAACAACCACACACCCGATAAAGACGTCGTTCACATCCCATACGGAGACCACCGACGTGACGACCTCCTTCTATGAGGACATTGACTTCAGTACTACAGATCAAACAAGCACCACAGAGGAAAAGACCGAGAGCACTAAAACCTCGCAGGAGTGGTTTGCGTCAAACGATCCGGTCACAGGTGAGAGCAGGGCCAGGGGCGGAACTTTATGAAATCGCTCCGGGGGGGGGGGGGCTAATGTTATATTTGATAGCTTTTAACTCAGTTCTTACCATGCAATCGTAGGGCCTTATGCAACATTTAAAATCATTGGGGGGGGGGGGGCTCGGGCCTTCCCCAAGAGATATAGTTCCACCCCTGCTGCAGGGCTTTTATTAACATGCTCACTTGACGTGATTTGTCCCCACAGCGCCTTAAAATCCCCGCAGAGGACTCACAAATTATCCGCAGTTGACAGAAAGAAAAACGCGTTGAACTGTTCCGACGACCCGACGCCACCCCCTCGGTCTCACTAACACTTCGCTGACGAAACGGAGCGAAATTTTCCCCCAAACTCGAAGTCTAGATCCGCCAGTGGAAAGCCTCCCTAGTACAAATTCCTTAGAGAAGGCCGTGTGTCAGAGGACAGTCGCCCGACGCCCTACGACACCGGTCTTAAATACAAATAAGCATGACCTGAAACGTGAGACAAGTGATCAATGTGTGATTTGGAGACAGTGAAGAACAATTGTGCTTTCCCATACAAATTGACGAAATTTTTTATGTTCTGTTTTGTTGTTATCATGTCTGCTATCAGCTCACTTATTTAAGTCATAATTATGGAGTTCGGTGCTGCCGCAATGAGTTACCTTCTGCCGCAGTGCCGATCGTACGCGGAGGGTCTTCCTTCAGCCAACCATGGCCTACCACCTGCCCGGATGGTAAGGAGTGAGGAGGAGAGTGAGGCTCCGATCTCAGCTGGGCTGCATTGTTCTAGATATCATTTGCTCAAGACGATTGGGCGAGGGGTTTACTTATCTCAAATGCATGATTAAAGTGATATTAGTAGAAGTCTTATATGGGGTGGGGTCATGATGTGTGTGGCAGAAACTATTATGAGAAGTGAGAACGTTGTGATTGATTATTCTATAGTTGATACTTTAATATATAAGTGTCATATTTGTTGAGGTTGGTCATGATTACCAAACTTTCCCTCTCATAAATGTCAAGCATACTAGCATATCCCGCGATTCAAAATAAGAAGCTAGGGAGCCCTACACAATCGTGATATGGAGGCAACCTAATTTCAGGAATATTGTATCAGGTTTTCTACATCCTGGGTATGAGTGTGAACAGGAGGAAGCTAAGAACAAAAAATTGTTTCGTAGAGGATTCGGATCGGGATGGCTTTGCCTGTATCACAAATATTTTTATGAATTATCATGATTCAGACACTTTTTCCCGGGCGATAGTCAACCATCAAAGTAGAGGATTCGGATCGGAACGGCTTTGCCTGTATCACAAATATTATTATGAATTATCATGATTCAGACACTTTTTCCCGGGCGATAGTAACCATCAAAGTTGCAATGTTATTGCAATACTGCAATGTTGCAATGTCGTTCGTAAGCTTGCAAAGTGCAACAACATTACTATTATCAACATTGAACATACCCATCACTTGTGATATCCCATGCTGACGCCATACCTCTGCTACGTGGCCGTCTCGTTCGGCTGCTCTTGTTTCAGGTATGGCAGTCACCGGTCTGGAGCAGGAAGATCAGGAGCTGGCGTTAATGATATGTAACTGGGTGCCTTTGAATTCCAAGAAGAGCAAGGTTCAAGATTTCCTGTCGTCAGAAGATATGGTAACTTACGTGTCACGTGACAATAAATCGAATTAGTTTTGATTGGTGAATGGTGATAGCTCATTGCTAAACAAATGCTAAGCAAAGTAAAAATCTGGCAAGCACTAAGCCAGAAACGTTATCTCTATAATTCCAGATTACTTATGAATGTAGCACGCAATAATTCATTCGTCTGTGAAATGAATACAGCGTCAGTAAGAGTAAGTGGCATTTCACACTGTGTTATTTTGACATCGTTGGTGTGCGGAGAGATTGTCACATGCTGCATGCTTGTCAGACCGAATGTTTCAGCTACCGTGTTTTTAGATGCAAAATAATTACTTAAATATAATTAGGAGCGAGCGAGTGGTCACTAAATACGGATTTTTGTATTCACATATAAACATCCAACCCGAATCGACCCAACCCAACCCGACCAAACCCGACCCCACCCAGCCCAGCCCGACCGTAACGCTGGTCAGAAGCTTATATCTTTAGAATCCGCATCCAATTGACAAGCCGTCTTCGCCATTCGCCATCCGATTCAATCAATTATTGTTATGGACGTGTTTCGTCTCACGTAAGGAGTCAGCATGGTGCGGGGCACGTGACGCTTCAGGGGTGTTGCTTGACCAAATTGTCTCCGCCTCTGGTGGCCGGGCGCGTTAAGTGGCGTCACGGCCGCAGGTACAGGCGGCGCCACCGTCGCAACAGAAAGGACTAGTTGCAGTTTGTTTGGTGAATATTTGAAAAATAATAAGGACAAATGTCGCCCTGATCGACGTGTCGCCACATATTTTGTATTCCAAATCAAATATTTCGCAGATATTTGTATGCAAAATGTTTTTATTTATTTATGAAGCACTTGAAGTAGTGACGTCAATCAGCAATAATATACGCCGACCCAAGTTGTGACGTCATTTGATATAATCAGCTGACGGCATGGCATACTCAGCTGACAGCGTAGTGTCTTTTTCGACGTCATGTTGTTATAAAAATGTTAAATATTTGACAAATTGTAGAAATAGAGCTTTGCAGCAAAACGCAAACAGAAAACGCATATGGCACAAAATGATATTTTTAAAGATAATAATTTCGGAATTCCCCAATTTTGGGTTCTAACCTCCCAAAACTAAGGAAACTGATATTTTAAGAAAAATCGATATATTTGTTTTAAAGATATTTAAAAACCCAAATATATGTGAAAACTAATTACAAACAATATTTTTAAAAAAATGCGAAGCAATATCTCTATGTTTGACCGAGTGATGGGTTCTTAAGTGAAAGAAACTTATGACGCAATTTTTTTAATCAATTTTTGACTTTTTTTAGACAGAAACGTTTTTTGTATTTCTGATACCAAAATAATCTAGGAACATGCCTTTTTGCTTATACTTATCAAATTCCAGTTTTTAGGTTTTCTGATCGTTATTCTGGACGTGATCGAGTTGAGGTTGCTAATGCTAATCGCCCTTAACAATTATCATCTATGATGACGATTTCCGTGAACTATGAGGTTATTAAACAACCCAGACCTAAAAATCGATAGATGGTCAGATAGCTAATTCAATGACCAACAACTTGACGCTAACTAAATAATTTTACTTTCGTAACTTTTATAATGACGACGGACAGAGCAAAATCGCTATTTTTGGATGTGGTCGATTTTGGGTAATTCACTTGACTTGCAAGGTCACCCGTTGACCTGAAACCCAAAAATTGTATACTGTTAGATTCCTCACATGACAGAAAACATGCTGTATTTTTCCGCGTTGCTTTATGTTGCTTGGTTTGGAGGTTAACAGGAGGGGGGCTGTCAGGCACCCGCCCCCCTACGGCGAAGGTGAGAAACGGGTTATAATTTTTGTAAGGCGAGTTAAAGCTAGTTTAAAGCTAACGCTACTTCGTTATTGGTGTTGGGTGATACCCATACGTCATAATTGCCAGCAGCTTCCCTGGAAGCATCAAGTAGAGACATCATTGCCTTTTTGGATTTAACTTAGTTGCATTACAGTAAATTGCATGATAAAAACAACTATAGTTTGAACAAATCAACACTGATAAGCGATATGACGTCATTTAAAGACGTAGTAACGGCTGCAAATTCAAACGCTATGTGATACATTTTTTGTCACAAGTGCGCCAAGAACGTAACGTGTTTTTCTTGGCATAAATTTACCTAATTATTGCAATAAGTGTACTTTTTTATTTAAAAAATAAACCAAATATCCTTCTTTTACATGATGTATCTCGCAAAGCTAAATTCTCAGCCGTTTTCCGATGAATTGAGGAACAACTCACGGCCTATGGCCTGTAACATTACGTCGTCAGCTGAGTACGCCCAGCCATTTCAGTGACGTCACACTTGGGTTGCGTATTGCGCTGGCCACTATAGACACACACGCTGTTTCCGGCATTTCCCGTGGCAAACACAAATGTTTAAGCGCTCTCCTCCGATTTACTGTTCACACCAAACTGCTAAGAAATTAATGGATATTTATGCTGTGTATATTCAAAACACAAAGCGTCATCTTAATATCCTCTACAAGAAATGTTCGCGATAGGCTCCGTTTCGGCTGAGGCGCAGCTCTGCCCTCCACCTCATACTCACCAAGCTGCTTACGGGTACCTGCCGGCGGAAATGGGCCGCACTGCAGCTCCCACGGCTGTCTTGAGAAGTTGAGCTGCTTCCTGGTCTGGAGATTCTTCTTGAATATCTATAACACTTTTAGTTACCTCCACAGGAAGTTGTTCATTGGACTCAGATCAGGATGCTGGCCTCACTGAAACACTGACCCAGAAACCACTTGCGAAATGCGAACGTGCCCTCAATGTTGTTTTCAAATGGCTTCTTTTGGGTCCAAAGCTTGTATGGAAAGATATCTAGAACATTCTTAGAATTCGTTTGGCTGTAGCGATTCGTTAACATGCTTTTGAACTGCCATCAAGATTATTGATTTGGTCACAAGGTAGAATTCCACAATTTTAGTTATATACTTGCTTCTGTTAAGTCATGTGATTACAAATGAAATGACATCGGCTGAAATTCGTCATATCACGTGCTTTGATTTCCGTGCGATAAATATGATGTCTATTTTTCCGTTAAACCTTTATATTACAAAAAATGCGTCAACCGAACTGCTAAAAATCACCTCAGGTCACATTGATCACCTGAACTATTGCTAATTGATGTCACGACCAACCAGAGAGTAGAATGGTGAATTACGTAAATATACTTAATTATTTGAAATCCTGAAAATACGGAGGAATTTATATTATATTGACAATCTATACACATAATTTACATTAAATTGCGTTCCATCAAATACATAAAAACAGTGAGTAGGTAACCTGCAACTAGTCCATTATCCAAGGCACCTCCACTTCTGCGAATGCGCTGACAGACTAAGCTGAAATTTTGTGTATGGATTGAGACCACACTACTGGCAATGAAGAGTTTAGATGACAGTAGACCAATTTCCCTGCTATCAGGTTTCTACAAGCTCGCTTGTCCTTCGCCGATTTAAATGTCTTACTGGTCTGGTAACTATAGTATAACCACACAAATATAGTGTTGTATACATTGCTATCTGGGTGGGATAGTGATGTTTTCAAGTTTTAAGGGATATTCTAACACGAGCTGAATATTCTATTGTTGGTACTTGTTAGCAGCCAATAAGTATCACTTATCGGGTACATTTTCGTCGGCCAGCCAAGCAAGACAAGTACAAACGCCTCACATAATCTAACTTACTATTTAAAGAAAATCTGTCTTTCCGTCTTTCCTTCTGTCTGT
>VOPJ01004953.1:0-48352 GCA_014673585.1 Semibalanus balanoides | reverse complement strand
ACGAATTGTAGGTACTGATATTCTTATGAAATCCTGCAAGTTTCAAAACTTTCGAAAAAAGACTGTGGCTTTGGCACGAACGCAAACATTTTTGAAGGTGAGGTCACTTGACATGGACTTGTGACCTGACCTGAGATGACCTCAAGTCAAAACTTTTACAAAGTGTGGGTAATTGATGCCCAAAGAGGTGTACAAAATTTGGCGGCGCTGCGCGCCGCCGTTTTTCCGCTACTCCGGAAAAACCTGAGGGGGGGCGGAAATCAACCCCCCTGCAGTGCGCGGGTTAAAACCCGCGCCCGGGTGTGCCTCCGAGACAACATCGCCATGGTGGGGGGTGGGGGGTCAAAATGAACACCCGTCTAACTCTAAAACGAAAAGAGATAGAAATACGCGAAAAAAACGTTTGCAAACTCTTAACGTGTACATTCGAAGTTACAGAGACCATTTTCATCTAAGGTCAATATTGCGGTCACCAGAGGTCATCAAAGTTCAAATTTCACAGTTTTTGGACTTCACTTCGAACTTCACCGTATATCTCGTGAACGATGATAGCTAGGAACAAACGTAAAAAAACAATCGAAAGCAACGTACACAACGTGTTGAAAGAACACAACGTGTACTCAAAATTAAGCTCAGATCAATATTTAAGGCTCCAGAGGTCATCGTAGGTCCAAAATGCAGTTTTTCGTAGATTTTGTTTTCCTTAATAACTTTGTATCTAATAAAGAGAGAACAATGACTTAAACACCATCGTGTTCTTCTCGATAAGGCGCTTTGAAACATATACATGGTGACCCTTCGAGGTCAATTTCAAAATTTGACCTTTGGTCAAGGCCATTTGGTGACCTGGGTAGGTCATGTTGCATATGGGTCAATGCGGCCAGACGAGACAAACACAGTGGTGTCAACCGATAGTCTCTATATCTTTTCTATCAAAAGTTATCAGCAAATCTTTGCTGATGACCTCAGATGACCTCAAATGACCTAGTAGAGATCAATGAGCATCCTCTGCACCTTGATCATCCAGAACGAGCCAAAAAACATGATTCTGAAATAATTTGCTTGATCAGTCGTAAATTTTCTGAATACGAAGCATTTGTTTATTTTCCCATTTATTTATAATGGGAGGTCAGAAAATTGACCTGACCTTAGGTCACCGATACAAAAAAAATCCAAGATAACCAAATTGTAGGTACTTATAATGTTATGAAATCCTGCAAGGTTTAAATATTTCAAACAAAAACTGTGGCTTTGGCACGATCACAAACATTTTGGAAGGCAAGGTCACTTAAAGTGACCTGATGACCTAACCTTGTTTGACCTGAAGTATTTTTTTTTTGTCAAAGTGTGGGAAATTGATGTTCAAACAGCTATTCAGTATTTGGCGGCGCTGCGCGCCGACATTTTCCCGCTATTCCGGAAAAACCTCAAGGGTAGGGGCTGGGGTCAAAATGCCCCCCCCCCACCAGGGCGAGGTTTAATTAATTAAAGGCGTTCCGCACATGTTGCCCCCCACGTTGTTTACCTGAATCCTCATATGCACAATTTGTTAAATTTAACAAATTACAGCAACAAAGCCCACATGTAACGTTCCCTTGTCCCAAACACTAAGGAAAAGCACATATTTTTATAAAAAATCAACAATTTTTTGATCCCTGAGTACGCCTATTTATTGTTTATTTTTGTACTTGTGCCTTTCACACATTGAAGAGCATGACATTGGAAGCTCAAACACGTTTTTTATCTTCTTGGAAATCGGTTGAATCACTTGGCCACAATGACCTTTCAAAAAACATCCGAAATTTTCGTATTTTGTGCCCCTTCCCCCATTTTTGAACAAAATAGCAATTTCTGGGTCCAAAAAGAAAGATTTTGTCACGACAAATCGAATGGTGTTCGTCCCATCGAAATCGGCAGAGCGGTTCTCGAGATCTGTGGGGGGGGCAGAATCTGCCCCGCCCCCACGCAGGTTTACGTAATTCTGGCCGCCCGCAGGGAATAGGGTTAAAACCTAAATTTGGGCTTGCATTTTAGAGACGGTACATTGGTCTAAACTTTGGTGTCTGTGTAGCGTGCAATCGGGTTTTGCAACATTGCATGGGGGTCAAATTTGCAAAAACAAACATTTCATTTTCCCGAAAAACTTCTTCGGAGTAATTTAGGCCGCTGATCTTAATAGAGTTGATACCAGGGCTCTTTGACTTCATCTGCAACAATGTCAGCGTCTTGCAACATTCTGCAACAATCTGCAACATTAACAAAAAAATGTATGCGGGGGTTTCTTGACTTGGCGAATCGACCTGCGATATTGGCGACCCGCCATTCTTCGTCGTTTCTGCATTATTAAGTTTCTCGGAACCCCGCGAACATTTATTAATTTGAATCGCATTGCGCTTCGCCTGACCTCGCACAGAATTGATTTGTGATGAGGCTGGCCAGTCGTTGATCAACATATATGCCCCTTCACTGCTCGGATAGAGGTGCATTCGGAGGAACACTCGGGTATGGTTAGTGGTGGATTTCGGACAGGGTCTCTCGGTGGACCCCACTGGAATGTGTCCTGACAGACGACCGTTGCGACGCCCCTTTTATTCGTCCCACAATTTTCCCCTAACCCTACCTGAACAAGGACCCCACATTTATATTAAACTGGTGGTCCCTCACATGTGATCCTTCGCTGAGTGCCGACTCTCCCACTGGTCCCTAGCACACCTCACTCGTTCCCTCCCTATCATTCAACCCTCGCAGCACGTCCTCATTCTCTCCTTCATTTTCCTCTCATTCAACCCTCATAGCATGCCCTCATTCTCTCCTTCATACAAACTCTAGTCCGAACGCTCTGGTTGGCAACCCAATCATATCCCCTTCCATCTAAAAACCCTCCAGTGGCGCTAAAGATTACGCGTGAGTTTCCGCGAACGGGAGGGGCCCAATTTTTGTTTGTTTTTTAATAAATTTAGTCCAAATGCTTTGTATGGATGACTTTCCGAGGTCAGGACCCGCGCTAAGCAGAGCCTGTTGCGCTGGTCGGACCTCACAACCCGATCGCGCAATTTCTTGGCCGGCAGAAATTTAGAGACGGAAAGTTTTAGCGTGCCACATACTGAATGGACACGGTCCGCCCCGCTCACTGACGTCACCTGGCCTTGAGTGCGACCGCTGCCACCGACCGCAGGTCATACCAGTCAGGAGCAAATAGCGAGCGCCGAAGCAACTCGAACCCGGGCTGCCAGTACCGGGATAGGTCAGAAGTCCAGCGCTCTCCCACTGAGCTACAAGGGCGGACAAATTTTGCACCCTTGCACCTTTACATATCCCCTCCCTCCTCCCTCTCGAGCACCGGCCCGGCGCGGATTAATATTTTACATATCGGGACTTCCTTTTGCACTAGCCTGGCATCGCCTATGATCAAAACTATGTTTTATATTACATTATCTGATATCACAAAAACTTACCATTTTTTGTTAACATAAAATATATTGTTGTATTACGCAATTACTGAACCCCGATGTAAAGCAACCTGCAATCACCTATGATATTTATGTTTCTAAAGCCATCGTCATATATCAGCTTCTAATTAAATAGCTTTTGGTCCCCGTTAATTGTGCTTAAGTCGGTTAATTAATATGGTAGCTATGTTGAATCACAAACACCTCTCAAGTCTCCCTTTTGTATTTTTTCCGCTCACTGACAAACATTAAAAATATATTATTTTTTATAAATGTAGATCGTGTTAATCCTCGCACCGACGGGGGTCTGAGCCAACTTTGAACCGACGGGGGGGAAGGATACCCCCCCGATATCTCGAAAACTACGCAAGGTAGCGAGAAGCAGAAAACGGTGTGAGGTAGGCCGTGATGAGTACTAGCGAAAATAGTTAGGTTTTGTTATGTCAGTCAATATGAGGTCACAGAGGTAAAAAAGGTCAAATTTTCCATATTTCGAGTAATTGAGCACTGTTCACCATGAATGCGCTGGCGTCGATAACTAACATACTAGGAGCAACCCGAAAAAAGCACTGCAATTCTCTTGAAACACCTTTTTGCTTACATAACCTCAGACTTGAGATCGAATCAATAACTTAGGCTCCAGAGGTCAGCAAACGTCAAAATGCTTATCGGTTCTAAAAAAGTTTGTTTGTTAATAACTTCTTAAGTTTTGCAGGTAGAGCAATAATTTTGAAATCATCGTGTTTCTCACATCACGGTGCATCGAATCATATATCGTATGATCTAGCAAGGTCAAACTAAACAAAAAATGACCTGACCTTACCTGAGGTCTTTAAATGGTCAAGTCAACTCTATGTATCTCGATGGAGGTTGAAAAGAGAAACAGAATGGTGAAAACCACAGTACTCTATCTTACGTAGAACATGAGTTATTGATACAAAACCATATGACATTTATCGGCACATTGGATTGACGCTTAACGGGTTCACAGAAAGAAAATTACATTGCATTCTTTACTTTGCTTCAGGAATAGTATAAGATGAAAACTGACCTAATTTAGCCAGATTTTGTTCGATTGGTGCGCATTTCAATTTTCTCCCATAGACTTATAATGGGAGGTCTCAAAAATTGACATGACTCAGGTCACCGATATAAAAAAAATCCGAGATAAACGAACTGTAGATATCGAAGGCCTCATTGCACACTGTGAGCTTCAAATTGTTTGGTTCACCACTGTGGCTTCGGCAAGATGTCAAACTTACAAAAACGTGACTAGCAGTCAGGTATTTAATGTGACCTGACAACGTGACCTTAAGTTTAGGAAGTCATGTTTTCCAGAAAAAGTGGGTAATGATGCCCAAACAGCCTATACAAAATTTGTGGCGCTACGCGCGCCTTTTTTCGTAGTCCCGGAAAAACTGTGAGGGGGGGGGGGGGGCGGATTCCTGCCCCCCGTCGGTGCGAGGTGAACCCGAGCAGTCAAATGGGGGTTAGTTTTCGTACACGATAGTCCACCTGGGAGGGGGGGGCTTTTTTAGCACCCCCTGTAATTCGGGGAATTAATCACGATCGCGCTGAACAAACAGAAATCCGATAGCCCAGGAAATTAATCGACGCAAAATAATTTGTGTTGCCCTAGAATCAAGTGGTGACGTCACAGGTTCAGGTCAAAGGTCAAAATTTACAGACAAAATGTATAGACCATGATTTCCATTCAAAGCAATAGGCTGACAACCATGATCACCCAGAATGCTCTCAGAATGAATGACACACATCAGAATGAAGCTAATCGGGGATTTTGGTTAAAATGTTCATGGTCAAGGTCCAGGTCACATAAGTCACCATGCCAAAAATTATACGAAAGTCATGAACACATGTTGTACATCTATTTTACATGTAAGGACACGAATTTGATTACTATTTTACACCTTGCATTCAAAGGTACGTGCATGAAGGTCAAGTTTAATGGTCAAAGTCATGTTCGCCAAAGGTCACAATTGAAATGATTAATACCAGTAAATCAATACATTTTCTAGACAAGTTTTTTCTCAGAAGCTGCAGTGCTGCTCTTTATTGTCATGTATCTTGTCAAAAAAGGACAAAGAAAATGAAATTTCCAAAATTTGACGTCCGTGTACCCACACCTTAATGTATCACTCAGTCGAAAATACGAATCATTTGCAATTAGTATGGTTGTTGAATATATGTATAGTTATTTAACATATTCTGTTTTTTATTATCTTTTAAATAAGTTTTTTTTTTAATAATTTTTTTGACAAAAAAATTGACATTTTTTTCTTACAAATCTGAGATAGCAAATATTGTAGCCCTTGGCATTGTATCTTTTTCCTTTTTCGATTCCATTGTCTATTAACATGACATTCGTACAGTCCCTTAAGTTAGCTGACTTTGGTGTCAAAATCGTGTGTGGACTCACTACTTAGCTTTAATCTAAAAAAAAATCTTGACGAAATTTAACAAAATCTGCAAAGGCTGTAAAAAGATACCTGGTCAGGACTAGAAGTTTGGCGTTCGATGCTGCAATTGTTCGATATATTATTTTTACATTATGTCTCAGGGGCGGCTAACAAAGCCCCCCCCCTCGCTGACTCGCGGGTTAAGAAATCGAATATACCGCGGATTTCTCGAAAAGGAGACAGGTAGATATCGATGCTCTGGGAGATAGGCAGATAACCGCCACAAATTGGTAGCCCCCTCCAGGCCACAACATATGCAAAGCACAGGAGCTGCCTATAGGGTTAAGGTCATCCTATAGGATGGGATTATCCTGCGCCAGGCCGGTGCTCGGCGCCACCTTCTCGGGCCCGAGGGGGTGGGGTGGCGTTTCGTTTGCCCCTTCTAAACTCAATTTCCATCTGTCCTAGACATAAAACAAACACAAAAAATATTCGAGGGTCGTTCAAAGCGATTCGAACTATATTGTTATTTTTTCAGGTCTCGATAACTAGGTCTTCCAGAGATCATCAAAGGTCAAATTTTCAACGATTAGGGACTAAGTCCAGATACCCCCAATTATTTCAGAAACTGTCAAATAAGCTAGGAGCAACATTTCAAGGACGCTTAGATAAAAAGGTTACATTTGCAATCGCATGTATGTCCTCATTTCGTCTCAGATCAATTAGTTTGGGGCTTCAGAGATATCGAAAGTCAAAAGGCTTATTGTCTAAAAAAAATGAATACAAATACTGTTTACTTAAGTGAAGATAGGAAACGAGTTTAACATCGTGTTTGTCTCGTCAAGGCGTTTTCAATCATGCTATATGGTCACCGGTTAGGTCAACCTTAAAAATTTGGCCTAGGTACAAGATTCAAGTGGGACCCAAAAGGTTCCATGTTGCACCATTCGGAAAACGTGTTCTATGACGAGATAAAATAACACTGGTGCTGTTTGATTAATCTATCTTCAATTCTATCGATAGTTAATTGACAAAAAGGTATTGGTGCCTCGCATGACCCTCGGCTGACCCTGTTAGGAATTAATAAGACAAAAAATGCACTCGGGTCTCTCAAGTGGCCTATAATAATGATACAGAAGGAATTGGGCTAGATATCGGGTATCCTACGACATGGAAAGGATTTGATTTTCCCATTGACTGTATATGAAGAGTTCAGGAAAATGACCTGACCTTAGGTCACCGAATTATGACAAACGAGTAATACACTAATTAGTGATGCGCTTCATGATATCTGTAAGTACGAACCGATCACCCAAACTCTGGCTTGGTAGGCGCAACTTCTCTTTTTTAGTGGCGGTCACATGACCCGGCCTGGTTGACCTGACTGACATAGACCTGAAGTCATACAATTAGAGAAGGCTGGGGCAAAAATGAATGAACAGGTATTTTTGAAATTTGGCGGCGCTTACGCGCCACTCGTTACTCCGATATCCCGGAAAAATATGAGGGGGGCATATAAACTTCCCCCCGGCCCGGCGCGGGTTAACCATATTGATGACAGGCTCCTGGTTATATATAACAGCTTTTTCAATTGACTGTTAAATTTCCCCATTACATTTGTCATTAAATTTAAATTTGTCAGAATGTTTTTATTCTTGCCTAAACCGCTCATCCTCTTGCGACCAAGTAGCTTATGTGTAGACAGTAATGTCAGTTTGCCTTGTCTTGAAATATATTCGGCCTGCCTTCTTTACTAAAAAAGGCATTAACGTCGCCAATAGGGAAACAGGAGACATTGCGTCTAATAATTTTCGACCATTCCTTACAAGCTCCCAAAATACAAGACACGTGAATTTACATTTGTCCTTAGTAGTTTTCAGACAGTGGCGATGCCATTGAAACAGAGGCAGAATGATGGTGAGCTTTTGACAGAGCCGAGCCAGCAAATGCCTCGTGTGGCCTCTATCCGATGACAAACTCCCGCAGGCAAGTGCAGGCTGGAATGCTTGGCCTATAGCTACTGCGTGGCGTTCGAGTTCAACGGCAACGGTAGTTGTCACCTCTACTCCAGCCGCGGAGGAACCACCATTGAGGACAACGAGAACAATCGGAACATGCAGTTCAAGATGCTGAACGGTAAGCTAAACTGTACAAGTGGTAGAGGAGCTAGTAGTGGAAGGAAACTAAGCACTGGTAGCTGCGTGCCGTCCGAAAAAGCTAAGGCCACATGGTAGTGTTCTATGCTGCCATGTCATTATTTACTGACAGGCGGTTACCAAGGAATTCACTGGAATATCACAAGTTGATTCAAGTGACATGACCAAATGAAGTCATGCTGTTACATTTAGCCTATTTACTGAAATATGATTATCAACGTTCTTGCATTATTGCAAGAAATGCAAACGAAATTCCTGTTTTTTATTATTATTATTCACTAATGCAGCTAAAAAGTAGTAATGAATACAACATAGTAATACACAGCAAAAATATAGCTCAACTACATCATAAATCACATCACGTCTCTGTCTAGCGTCACGCTTCGAAGTCAAGATTTTATGTCACTTTTTGATGTCACTATCTGACATACATATATGATGTCACTGTATGACGTCACTCTCTGACTTCAATAAACCACCCACTGTGTGACGTCACTTTTTGACGTACCTGTATTCCGCTACTATATAACATCACTGTTAACTGTATTGCTTCGCTTTTTAGCATTACTGTATGACATCAGTATTGGAAATCCTTGTCTAAACTAGTCAGACAACACAAAAAGACGTCACTTGTTCTCCGGCAGCGGGAGTCGGCGACGCCTGTCACATTGACCTCGAGTGCTCCCGTCAAACGGTGAACGCGACCTGCGAGATAAACGGCACCACCGGAGGAGACGGCACCACCGGAGGAGACGGCACCACCGGAGGAGACAACGGCACCACCGGAGGAGACGGCACCACCGGAGGAGACGGCACCACTGGAGGAGACGGCACCACCGAAGCAGACAACGGCACCACCGGAGGAGACGGCACCACCGGAGGAGACGGCACCACTGGAGGAGACGATGTCACCGCTGGAGGAGACGATGTCACCACCGGAGGAGACGGCACCACCGGATCAGACTACGTCACCACCTGCCAGTGTCCTGGGGACTTTGTTCCGCATCACGGCGTCTGCGTCGGTCAGTCAGATGTGACTTCACACTCTCAGGAATGTATGACGTCACACATACAACATCACCATCCGTGACATCACTCTAAACAGGATCACATTGACAAGTGTTGTGATGGTGGGGCAAAACTTTGTTTTTTATCTCATTATGACTGCTCGTTTGCTGTGACTCCTGATGTGAATGCTGGTTTCAATCTTATGTGGCTGCTGGTTTGACTTCTGATATGACTGCTGACGTAACGGATTATCTCGCTTTCCCTCAGATCCAATGTCTCTGACCACCACCCAAGCCACCACATCTGTCGCCCCCGCTACCACCACTGAGGCTCCGGAAACCGACGCCGACACTGCCATCGTCATCGCCACCACCACCACTGAGGCTCAGGAGACGGCCGCCCACACTGCCAACGTCATCGCCACCACCACCACTGAGGCTACAGAGACGGCCGCCCAAACTGCTAACGTCATCTCCACCATCACCACTGAGGCTACAGAGACGGCCGCTGGCACTGCCAACGTCATTCGCACCACCACCACTGAGGCTCGCTCCACAGACAACCAGGACCAGACGAGAGACAACCAGAGCGTCAACCAGGACGGTATGATCCAAGAGGTGGGTACATTTTACATGAGGAAAATTATTCTTATAAGTTTTGACAACATTGTCAAAATACAACAGTTAACAACAAGTCGTGTTATTACGGAATTTATTTCATTTTTTAACTGGTGTCCTAAGATGCATGTATTTTTTAGTTTGCATGTGATTCGTAGCATTATTAGCCAATTGTCAAATAGTGCGTAAATGTTGCTACCTAGGTACACTTACCAACATGTGACTACAAATATAAATGTAATAGTTATTAGTCCACCCATGCAGCTCATTGGGGAGAGCGCTGGACTTCTGACCTCACCCGGTAGAAGCACCCCGGGTTCGGGTCGCTTCGGTGCTCGATATTTGCACCTGAGACCGATGGGCTGCGGCCGGTGACAGTGGTCGCACTTAACTTCAGGTGACGTCAGTGAGCGGGCAGAACGTTCCCAGGTATGTCGGGCATGTTACACTTTCGCTTCAAAACTATGCAGCGTACAAGGAATTGCGCGATCGGAAGGTTGGGTTCTGGACCTGCACAACAAGCTCTGCTTATCGCGTGTCCTGCCATCTGTAATCTGCCCTCTGAAGCGCCCGTTGAAATTTGCCCTCCTGAATCCTGCCATCTGAAACGCGGGTCCTGCCTTCTGGGTCTGAAATTGAAAAGGTTCGGACATCTCCGTCTCGTACTTCGTACTCACTCCACGTCTCACGATCTCCGTCTCCGTCTCCGTCTCCGTCTCTGACCGCCGCCTGTGTCTTTTTTCCAGAATGGCCTGTAGTCAGGGCAGCTGGCCGTTCGCGGTCACTGGCCTCCAGCTAAAGGACGCCCCCTCCGACGACGAGGTCCAAGAGTGTGATCTGAGCTGCTGTTACCCTTTATCGAGTCCCCCCTCCCCCTCCAACAATGCGTGTTAAAACAACCAGACAGGTGCAGACGTAGCGCACCTGTACCCTCTGCCACCTATGTGGCCTAGTTCACCTGTTCTCGCTGTCAACACTTGCCTGCACATGCACATATACCTAGTACTAGGTGTACTTACACATACGCAGCCACAGCAATGTGACCTAGTGCACCTGTACTCAGCTTTAGTAACGTGACCTAGTGCACCTGTACTCAGCTTCCCTTACGTGGCGTAGCGAACCTTTACTCTATTTCAATAACGTGGTGTAGTGCACCTGTACTCTATTTAAATAACGTGGCGTAATGCACCTGTTCTCTATTTAAATAACGTGGCGTAGTGCACCTGTACTCTATTTAAATAACGTGGCATAGTGCACCTGTACTCTATTTCAATAACGTGGCGTAGTGCACCTGTACTCTATTTCATTAACGTGGCGTAGTGCACCTCTACTCTATTTCAATAACGTGGCGTAGTGCACCTGTACTCTATTTCAAAAAACGTGGCGTAGTGCACCTGTACTCTATTTCAATAACGTGGCGTAGTGCACCTGCACCATATTTCAATAACGTGGCGTAGTGCACCTGTACTCTATTTCAATAACGTGGCGTAGTGCACCTGTATCCGTTTAGACGAATACTGCCGAGTGGACCTCTACCAATATGGCGTCATGACGATAATCTGTCGTCGCCTGTCTATCACCACCTGTCACCTGACGATGCCACCTGTCACCTATGTCACCTGACGATAATCTGCTGTCACCTGTTGTTCCAGTGAAACTCTACCAGCTTTGGCACACCGTCCTCCCTCTGCACTGCCACCAATGACGACTCGTGCACCTGTCATTCCATTGCGGCTTATGACAGCGGCGCTGTCACCAATGTGCTAAGTTTAGTCAATGTGCTAAGCTCGCCAGTCAAGGAGTGAACACTTCTAGGAGTGGAAACTGGCAAACGACATGGCGCTTGTGGTGCCGCAAATGGGAGCCTTAGCGCATCTGTGCTTGCATGATAACTCTGCAGTCACCGTTCTTACCAAGTCCACCTATTGTATCCGGGTAATACAATATATTGTATGCGTTCTTATTCGGAAGAATGCGACTTGGCTTTGGTTTGGTTTGGTTTGGCTTACCAACATTGGACAATAGTTAGTTAACATATATATCCGAGGAACATATCTGCAACTCCGATCGGGACAGGGAGAACAAGGCTTTAATTAGTTACATATATATCCGAGGAACATATCTACACTCGGCCGGGACAGGGGAGCAAGGCTTTAATTAGTTACATACATATCCGAGGAACATATCTACACTCGATCGGGACAGGGGAACAAGGCTTTAATTAGTTTACATATACCCGCGCACTGCAGGGGGTTTCGCGCGAAACACGAATTGCAGGGGGGGTTGATTTCCGCCCCCCCCCGTGAGATCTCCAAAACTACGCAACGTAGCGACAGCGGAAAACGGCATTAGATGCCTCTAGGCAAGCTCTATCGAAAGATTTCAGTCTTTTTCTTGGACCAGGTCACAATTGAGGTCACCAGTGGTCACAAACAAAGGTAGATTTTCCGGTTTTAGGACTCTCTAAGGAAACTCTTTTCAGAACACCCCGATTATCTCTGGAAACTGATGATAGCTAGGAGCCAAAACAATTAGAGAGGCAATACGATAGCTATTGAAATTTGCAAATCGCATTGTATGTCCTCAAAATTTATCTCAGATTCAATAGTTAAGGCTCCAGAGTCATGGAGGTCAAAATACTGTTTTTAGCCAAAACAGGTTTTCGGTGAATAGCATGTACTAAGAAAGATAGGGAAATCTTTTGACGCCACGTGTTTGTCTCATTGATGCGCTTTGAAACAATATACGCGATGACCGTTAAGGTCAACTTCAAAATTTGACCTCAGGTCAAGGTCTTTGGTGGACCCAGTAGGTCGATGTTGCACATGGGGCAACGCGGTCTAGACGCAGACAAACACATTGGTGTCAATTAATCGCTCTATTCCTTTCTATCAAGAGTTATTAGCAATCATTGCGAATGCCTCAGATGACCTCAGATGATCCTTGTAGAAATCACTGAGCAACAATTGCACCTTGATGATTTAGAATGAGCTAAAATAGCATGATTCTGAAAGAATTAGCCTGACCAATGCATATTTTCTGAAAGGGAAGCATTTGTATATTTTCCATTCACTTATAAATGGGGAGGTCAGGGAAATTGGACCTGACCTTGGGTCACCGATACGAAAATCCGAGATTACGAATTTGTTAGGTAATGATATTCTTATGAATCCTGCCAAGTTTCAAAACTTTTCGCGAAAAAATTATGCTGGCTTGCACGAGCCCAAACATTTTGACGGTGAGGTCACTTGACATTGGAACTTGTGACCTGACCTGAGATACCTGAAGTCAAAACTTTTTCCAAATGTGGATAATTGATGCCCCAAACAGTAGTACGAAATTGGCCGGCGCTGCGCGCCGCCGTTTTCCGCTACTTTCTGAAAAACTTGAGGGGGGGCGGAAACAACCCCCCCTTGCAAGTGCGCGGGATATATATCGAGGAAATATCTACACTCAAGCCGGGACAGGGAGCAAGGTTTAATTAGTTAACATACATATCCGAGGAAACATTATCTACAACTTCGATCGGGGACAGGGGAGCAAGGCTTTAATTATTTACATACATATCGAGGAACATATATACACTCGATTGGGGACAGAGAGGGAATCAAGCTTTAATTATACATACATATCCGAGAAATATCTACACCCACCGTGCAGGGGAGCAAGCTTTAAATTAGTTACATACATATCGAGGAACATATCTTACACTCGTCGGACAGGGGAGCAAGGCTTTTAATTAGCTAGTTACATAATATCCGAGGAACATATCTACACTCCATCGGGACAGGGGAACAAGACTTTAATTAGTACATATATATCCGAGGGAACATATCTTACACTCGTGGGACAGGGGCAAGCAAGGCTTTAATTAGTACATACATAATCCGAGGAACATATCTACACTCGATCGGGACAGGGGAACAAGGCTTTAATTAGTTACATATATATTTTTAATTCCAACAAAATCACCATTAAAAAACGGAAGATATGTAAGAGAACCACATATGTACATTACCCAAACCGAATTCCAAAGCCATATCTCTATTTTTGCATCACTTATTGCTTCCCAAGCATGATTACCTCATGACGTCATTCTTTGAAAGTACGTTTTAGGGGCTTTATCGACCAGATACATAAAGATAAATGGTACCACTGTGTTCCTGAGACAAAACCTGATTATATAAATGCGTTTTTAATTTATATGTATATATTTCTAAATTTGACCTCTTAAGACCTAACCTTGACCTTATATCTGGTCAGATCTGAAAATGGCTGCTATAATCGAGTTATTTGTGTAAGATAACCTATACAATATGTGTCGCATGATCTCTTGCAAATAGCGACCTGACATATGACCTTATTTATACAATTTCGAGCACGCTTAATAGTGATCTCGCTGAGAGCTTTCGATTGCCGTCTTGCGCGTCTCGCTGCGACTATTGGTTCGGGAGATAACGAGGGGGGGCGTTTTTCGCCCCCCCCCCCACAGCCAATGGCGTTCGACTGAGACCCCAGCCAATGCCGTGTTAAAACGAAAAGGAATGATGGCCAGTACAATACAAACTTTGTGATTTATGACTTTATTTTAGTATCTTATCCGATAACCAAAGTTAGTACAATATATCATGGCCATTGCAAAATTATGCAACGATCATCCTAGGGTCCTAGGATTGGTTTGGAGCTGGGGTGCAGAGTTGACATTAATGGCTAAAAAGCATAGAGAATAGAAAATTCAAACAAAAAATGCATTATACCTATGCTTTATAAATAACGAATCACCCGCTCACCAGAACTAGTTATTACCAAAAGGGTTCCATTTATCCAATGGAAGGAGCCTAAGAAACGCACAGTGAAAATCGGGAAAAAGAGAGGACAAATAGTATCGACAAATATAAATTTGGAGACAGTTGCCCAATTATGGGACACTAACCGTTTTCAAGATGGTTTATTTTGTGCGAAATGTTTTAAAACATCTTAAAATGTTATACAATGTTTTAGCAGTAGCCGTCTTCAAGATATACAAATTTGCGATAAATGTTTTAACCCTCGCTCTACGGTGCCATAGGGCGAGGGTTAAAACATTTTTGTTTCGCAAATTAGTCCATCGTGAAAGCGGCTACAACCAAAGAATTTCAAAACATTTTAAAATGTTTTAAAACATTTCGCGCAAAATAAGCCATAGTGAAAACGGCTACGGAATCATTCTTCACACCCGGCTTTATGTGATAAAAAAAAAATAATTGATTTTCAAATAACTCATGACTTATATGATTTTCAAAGAAGTACCACAACATGATCCTATATTTTAAAACGTAATAAACAGGTACCAATTGGCCACATTGGTTGGCCTGGTTTTTACAGTACAAATACCGCATACGTTGCTACCAGGTAAAACAGTATTGAACTTTTTTGAAAACCGTAGTATTTTCGCTGCGAGCTCTACATACCACACATATCAACTTTGTCATTATTCCAAAATTGCATTCGATTCAACAAAAAGCTGCAGCGGAGCAAACACTTATCACCTATCAACGATATATAAAAAGCATTAAATTTATAACCAGATGAAATCACCAAGGTTCAAGATATTAACCAAGTCGACTATCATAAAACATGCATTCTTCTTGGTACAAGTGACGACGTAATCGGCTCAGTTTCCCCATTAAAATACATTGGGGACTGGCGATGTTACAGATTGCAAAATCCAACTTAATTTTATATTTTTTCAGACCAGTGTGGTTGTTTTAACTACTGCCATACATAATTGTTATGCCAAGCAGCCAAAATGGCTATCTCACCTCACATATAATGTTAAGGTGGCAGTGTCCCTTTAATTAGCCACACACACTAGGGTACCACGGTTCGACGGTGCCCCCGTTCGACTGTTGTACGGTTCACCATCACCGGGTGGTGGCGCCTGGCTGACTGACATGGAACGGGAGATTGACCTGGCTGATTGACATGGAACGGCCCAAAGCTCACGCCCCGTCGGCCGCGACCGCTAGGTGGCCGCATCCCGGCGCTGGGTGACAGCCGGCCGGCGGTGTGGTCGGGATGAGGCGCCCGGCAGCCGATCGGATGCAGCTGTCCGCTGACCCCCCTTCGCCAGTCGCCGCCCGTCGCCGGTCGCTCACCACCCACATTCGCGCGGAAGTATCGGCCTTGACCCCGCCGTGTGTGCTTGTGCCTGCCCGGCCTGTGTACCCCGCTCGCGTTCGGGATATGCGGCGCGGCTAGGCCAGTGCGGTGTAGGGAAAGCGGGGCTCATCTTCGGACCTGTCATTCTGAGATCAAAGTGGCAGTCTAGGTACTGTTGACCGGCTGTGAGCAGTGTATATTGCTGTCTTAGACTCCCTCAGAGATTACTGACCAATGTATAAGATGCTTCTGAAGGTTGACGAGGAGTGGGCTATGCCAGAATCGCATCCGACCGTGGCGCTTTACGTCGTATGCGAATGATATTGCTCAGGCCGTTCTGCTCGAATTTATGTTTGACAAGCCGTCGCTGGCAAGGCGTCAGTATGGCAAGCGAGATGAAAAGGGTGGTGTCGCCTCAACACGCTGAACAAACCGTGGCCGTAGAACAAAAAGCAGCGACTGGGACCATTTTTGTGGAGGTTGAAACTCTATAAAGGCAGCCGCAGTGCGAATACGTTTATCCCATTTTGGAACACCTTCGCCCCTCACCCCACCCCCCCTCACACACCCACCATCCTCCCCTCCACACAGCCCCGCCATCGCCTTTCGAACCGACCCTCACCACCCGCACTCCCCGCCCTCCGCCTCAAACCTCGCATCTCCCCCCCCCTCGCGCCATCCCCCACCCTCACCCTCTCTCCCCCCCCGCCCCCCCCCGCGCCGACCCCACAACCCTCCCCGCCGCGCACCCCAACACCCAACCCCGCCCACCTCTACACACCAAACGGCCCCTCTCCTCAAACTCTCTCCACTCTGCTCCCCCCCCCCCTCTCCCCGCACCGCCTCAACACTCTCCTCATTCTTCAACCACCTTAACGCCCTCTAATGTTGCACTACCTCCTCCACCTGCCCCCCGTATCACCCATCTCCCCTACCCCCCTCGCCTCCTCCCTCTCCACCCTTCTCGGTCCGCCTCTTTCCCCGGCTCTCCACCCCTCACCCCCCCACCACGCCTCTCTCCCCGACCCACTTACCCGCCCCCCCCTCCTGGAGGCGTTTAGACATTCCTGTCTGAGGAAAATCTTCATTAAGCTGGCTTCTGTTGAGAACAAGATGGAAAAGTTAGCGGGCCAGCTTTTTGAACGTGATCAACACATTGATGAGCTGACCAAGAAATGCTGTGTTTTTGAAGAGCCAAATAAATGAAGCTGGAGGGGCAGATTGAAGAGATGGAGCGTCACAGTCGCTCTGGCAAACTCGTTGTTGTCGAGAAGTGGAAGTCGTCGCGAGAGAGACTGTAAAATTTATCTCGCAACTCTCTGGATTAGACGATCTTGGCGCGAAGACACTTCGAAATTTGAGTGGATATCTGCACATAAGTGCTCAATCAATAAACTGGAGTACCTATCTTATACAATCGAACACAAATTCCTTGGTCACTAAATGGCGCACCAATACTATAACGGTGCGCGATCTCTCGGACCGGTCATGCAAGGAGAGAAAACACGGTGATATGTTCATTCGTGAACAAGTCCCTCAGGAACAACATCTATGAAGGACGGCTCGGCCTGAGAAGGAGAGAGGTAGCTTGAAAGGGAAGACTGTTTGTGAGTGAGTCACTGACAAAGAACAAACGAGAAATCTTCAGCAAACTTCTCGAGCTGAAAAAAGGAAACCGTGTCTGGACGGCTTTCACGAAGAACGGGATTCCGTGCTTAAAACTACTGAAAGACTCTCCGCCCATTAGAGTCTTCTCACTGAAGCAACTCGACCTCATCATCATAGTCGGAGCGCAGCTCTGCCGGACTAGCCGAGCCACTGTGAGCTCTTTTGGTGGTGCGGATCCAACGGGCGGAGGCCAGGATAACGGCCTTGCCCTGTTTTCGACAGCTTAGGCTGTAGCGGCGGTGGACGGCAAGGTCACCAGGTGTCGTGCCGCCAAAGGCGGGGGAAGCGCCCGCGGCTCGCTCCGGGATCACTTGTCGACGAATCAGGTTCTAGGTGATAGCTGCCCGTGGCGTACTTATATCATGTGTGACGGAGCACTCTCTCTCGGAGACAGTGCGTGCTCTGAGATACCCGATGCGGACGTCTTTCTCGTACGTGTCCGCGCCTTCTCCGGCCATCTTCTTCGTCCGCTTCTGTCTGCGGTACGTTTCCTCTTGTTATCCGGGCTCTTGTCCTGGGCCGATGCTCAGGAGTGGCGCGCCGGCTTAGTGGTAGCGAGTACGCCGGAGTCCATCGACGCTGTTTATGAACCGCTAGTCACCTGTCGACCTTCTCCTGCAATGTACGAGATAGTTACTGTTATGAGGGCTCTCGCGGGTGTAGGAACACCTAACCATTTTCGGTTCTCGTTGTCTGTTATTTCTCTAAGCAGTCATTTAAATGACTACCATCGGTTAGACTTCCTTTTCATTATGTGGTCTCCTTTTTGAACGACGCAATGTACATTATCTCTACGTTTTATAATAATTAGATAACTGTCCTATATTTCCTGGGTTCTAGATTTGTGTATGATTAATCAGGGTGCATTAAAATCTCATGCTCTCATGGTTCATTGTCCATTAATATTCTTCTCCACTCTCAGGAAATGAGTTTCACCTCCATTACATAGGGTTTTTTGAGAGTTGAGATTAGCCAAGTTTTGCGCATGGAATGGTCTCAGATATATGTATCTTGCTCGATCGTCGTATCAGTAGTGTTTACAAGACACACCTCTAAATGTATAATTTAATATATATCAGTCCATGAAAAAGAGTCAGCAGTCTCGAAGGTATACCCGGTATACGTCCACATGCGCTGATTGGTGCAGGGTCCTGACTTTTGGTTTATGGGTGACGGTATATGTATTCTATACAGACCTATCATGCTCGACAGTAGACTTGGGGAAAGTGTAATGTGACTGGAACTTAGAGATGCCTGCGATCCGCGGGTTCAGCTTACGCGATCATCCTTTTATCTCGGGTCATGAAGCGTTTGTCAGGATAATGGCTATTGCATTCAAGTCATTTTGATCGTTAAACTCGTCTGCTATAAAAGCAGTTACTGTATATACACTATGAGCAGTTCAATAGCGTCTTAGCGTGATGGCGTGAGTTAGGCCGTCACTCGCGTATGACTGATAGCGATTCACTCGAGGCTCGCCTTGACAAATTGTTACCATCTGTATCAACCGGCTCCCCACTCACGACACCCACAATCCTCGCACCAGTGCGCCGCGTGCCGTCTTGTTTGATTGGCCGCCCGCGGCGCAGCCGCCCGCTGAGTGATAGTGAGCGACCGCGAGACCGGTACGCAGTGACGTGTAGAGCGTGCTTATGACCTTGCTGACACATAATCCAGACGAAACGCCCCAGAGCACGGGACAGTGAGCGACGATGGCGGACACTACTCTTTCATAGTGAAATATAAGAGTGACGAATGCCTGACTTAAGCAAGTACTGTGATGGTTTTCAAAGCGTTGTATTTTCCGGGCATCTTCATCAAGTACGTTGGGCAAGTAAACCACCATGATACGAGACGATCCCTCACTAACATCGATGACGTTGCGTGCTTCTCAGCCAAGCTGATTTCGCATTCTTTTGAGGGTAAAAAAAATATGTATTATCACCAAATAATTGACATTTTAATTTGCTTCTTTTCGCGAAATATAGGATTTTCTTTGACTTACTACTTATATGATACTTAAGTTCTTGGCTTTCTCTGTCATCATTTCCGAGTCTTTTTTTCGTTTTTTTTCAAGGTGATACTAGTTCCTCTTTAAGCCAGAGATTTCTACTCGATAAGGTATGTAATTCCTGCCCGGCCCTGTCACTTGTCGCGCGCCCTTCCGTGCGAGCGCACTGTGCCAGTTTATCAAGCTGTTCCGATTCGTGGGCTTCGTGGGCCGGTCATGTGTACCCACATCTCGCGGGGCTTGGAGATGGAGGGGGCGTCCGATCCGCTAACAGCGCCAGAGTCGGATTCACCGCGCGGTTGCACCTGTCGCCCGGTCAGGGCCGGACACCAACGTCTGCACGCTAGTGGTCTTGAGGCTTAGACACGGCTGGTGGATGCAGAGGTCTCGGAGTGAGCAGCAGTCAGTGGAGGGAGAGTGGGGATGGGATCAGTCTGTGTAGCACATGACACTGAACTTCCTATGCACATCCACGGTAAGGGGCACTGACAGATGCAGGAGGAGGCATTGAGGGCCATGACCTCCTTCCAATACATAAAATGGACTGTTTGCCCACACCTAAAATACAACAATCAAGCCTTACATAACAATAAATCGGTAATTATGTAGGTCAATGACTTTTCATCTGTGCCAGACATACAATTTGTAATGCAACAAATATAAATGCCTGGTAGCGGCGATAAATCAAAGATAAACGAATTGTTGATTAGAATAGCCTGCTAAAAACCTGTTAGATGGAAAAAACCGGACGGCCGAAAATGTGACTGTGGTACGAACCGCAAAGATTTTTGTGAGTTGTATTACGTGACAATGGTCTGAGTTGACTTCACCTGAGATGTAACTGAGTCAATACATGGCGTGTTCAAACAGCGTCATAAACGACCAGGAGAAGGTACAACTCCTGACCAATAGATGGCACTTTACTACCAGATTATATTTCCTACTTAAGTAAACTTCAACTAGATCATATATATGTATGAGATGTAAGCTGCCCAAAGTATATCCTACAAATAAAAACATGATAGATTGACAACATTGAGGTGACAAAAAAAGTGGGTTGCCAAATTAAGTGCTCCGCAGTGAGCACTCATGCAGCTCGTTAACATTGTTATGCCACGGATTTTGGACCATAAGCACGTTGGAAAAAGCGAGGCGACAGTTAAATTGAACGGACCATGCAACGGACAATAGATTAAGAATTGTTGCCTGGTTCGGCTTTGTGGAGCCACAGATAACAATTTTGATTAACTCAAAATAACTTCTGATGTATCGGAATGAAATATGCGGCTAGTCGCGCTCAGGAGACGCAGTTTTCAGCGAATAACACGAATAAACTAGGAGGAAGCGTGTCGGATATAACACAAAAACGCGGGCACAGCTTCAAAGATAGAACCGTGAAAGCAGCACGGTTGGATTCCAAATGATTGTTTCTCTCTGATTCCAGAGAACATATTTGATAAGTCACATATTTGTTGTACAATCAACTGAAAACTAACTTAAGCGGTCGAAGTTCCCTATGGCGGCGGCCCCTGTCACGGGCGGTCCGGCCGCCGGTCGCTACGACCGCGTTTGACACACCATGAATTGCACTGATGTGGCCTGTGGGCAAATTATGCCCGGGCATCTATTCCAAAAACCGTGAGTTCCAAAAACGGCGACACTGCGCTCTCTCCCTCTCTCGCTCTCCTTTGCTTCTCATTTGTAACGTCATGTTGTTGTTGGCCTGTCACTGAACGGCCTTAGTGCAACAAGCCGACTCTGCCTGCCATCTTTTTTAGACGTGGGGCAAAAGCTATGGATTTCCTCATGAAAACTAGTTCACGGCTTAACTGTGACATCTCTTATTTTCATTTGATTTTCATGGCCTGTGACTGACCCCAGTTGATCCGACCCCAGCTGACCTGACCCCAGCTGACCTGTTCCCAGTTGGCCTGATCCCAGTTGACCCGACCATAGCTGACCTGACCCCAGCTGACCCAACCCCAGTTGATCCAACCCCAGTTGACCTGACCCCAGCTGACCTGACACCAGTTGACTGACACCAGTAGAAAACTGTTGGGAGTGTTCATTTAAAACTTCATATCTTCAAGAATTTCTGCGTTCAATTTTCAAGTACTTCTTCTCTTCCAACGGGATACTATCGCAACGGACATCCCTCTCACCCCTCCCGTACCCATGGAGACCGAGGCAGACGAGAGGGGAAGCTGCTGACCAGGGGACGCCGCTGTCCTAAGTCAAACATGCCGGGACGAGAACCGTGACAGGGGCTCGGGCCCGCCGCCCGCACATCGCGGCTTGTCGCGGCGGGTGGCGAGTCCGCAGAGCAAGAACCAGAGGGTAGCGAGCGACCATCTGACTGCTCCGGACGCTGGGGTACCACCCCGCCGTGTAGAGCGTCCCATAACAACACCGACCGAAAGAGAAGCATTGACGAACCACAGAGAAGTCGCCGAACCACGAGACCGCCCCGCCCGCCCTCGCTGCCTGACTGTACCGGCACCGGCCCGGCTTAAGCCCGATGCCCACTGCCGAATACGAGCGCGAGCGGAGCGTGAGCGTAACGTGAGCGGAGCGGGCGAGCAAAGATGGAAATCCCTAGCGCCGCTCGGATCTGCAAACACACGTGAGCTAGCGCGGCGGGGACGGCTGACCTTGGAACGACCGGCCGCCTGACGTCACGTCGCGCAGCGCACGAGGACGATTTCGCCCGCCCACGTTTGCCGTTGGCGCGGCGATGTCGAAGTTCGAACGGTATACACTCGACTTGGAGCGTTGCTGGAGTTTGGACTTTGAAAAGTGTTGTGCTGCGTGTGGTGCTGTGGCAGTGTGAAAAAGTGATTGTGCAATTATCATGGATAAAGGATTGCGTTCTGTCATCCATAGGTTTTAATATTGCTATTTTAGCTGAGATAGTTTTTTTACAAACCGAACCAGGAAGTACTGCCGACATTTCAACCAAAAATGCTCTTTTAGCGGCTGGCATTCCGAAAGTAATTACGCCTCACCAAAAGGCTGAGAGACGAGTTCAACGATGTACAGAATGTTCTCTAAACTACTGAGAATCTGAGAGATTATTTTTAAAAACTATTAATTGGTAGTTAGTTTTTCCTTAACTTAAATACACAGCAACTGCACTGGTTCCCAAAAACTTCCCCAATATGGTGTTTGGTTTGCAACTTTCATTTTTTATTTCCCCGCCCCCCCCAAATTTTTTGTGTCCTATCACAATGAGAGGATGCCCTATCGTATGCCTAATCACAAAATCAATGTAAATATACTTCAATCACTTGCGTTCTCTCTTCTTTACGTGACGGCTGCAATCGCGTACGTGGGCCGCTCAAACAATATAGAATGAATCTCTCTCCCTGCAACGTTGGTGGGAATCGGAAACAGACGACCCGCGCACGTCGCCACCAAACTCGCACTATTTGGTTCAAGTTCCCACCCGCGAGCGTACGAAGTACCAGCAGACGGTGCAGCGAACCAGCGGCCACTCGCCGGTGTTTGGCCCGGTTTTTTTGTGCTGGAGATTGACCGTCTACGCTCACGCTCCGCTGGCCGCCCGCTTGCAAACGAGCCCAATGGGTACCGGCTTTACGCGCCTGACGCGCGCGCTGCTGGCCCGGCCCGCACGGCTAACGGACGCGCGTACCCGCCGTCTGGATGGACGGCGGCCCGCTCGGTGAGCGGCGGGCAGCCATGGCCACGGCCACGGCCACAGCCACAGCCGCGCGCACGCTGCTCAGGATCGGTCATATCAACATCCGCTCACTGTCAAGCAAAATAGACGACATTATGATCCTGCTAGGTAACCACCAAATATACCTTTTATGTCTATCGGAAACCTGGCTGAAATCGCAGGTCCATGACAAGTTTCTGCCGTTTCCCGGCTACCGCATCCTGCGACGAGACCGAGAATGACGGCGAGGAGGCGGCGTCGCGATCCTGCATAGGGAGGAGATGCAGGTGAAGCAGCTCTCCATGTCAGGTGAAGGATCCATCTGTGAGTGACGTTGTGGTGCGTCCGGCCACCTGGCGCGGCGGCCGGCGACTACAGTAGGAAGTTATAACCGCCCACCCGACAGTCCGGTGGGCAGCCAGTCTGGAGCCACCTGGAGGACCACCTCCGAGAGTGCAGCCGGTGCTGGCCCAGACCCGTCTTCGCTCGGCGACCTCAACTTTAACGTGCTCGACTCAAAATTCACACGGACACACGCCGTTACCTTCAGTCTTCAGGGAGCTGAACATGATCCAGCTGATTGACGGCCCACTCACCTCGAACCGACTCCTCAGCATTAGATACATCATCACAATACAGACAGAGCCTAGCGGCCGGAGGTCAACCATCCTTCCGGATGTATCAGCGACCTACCAGCCGAGCATGGCAATCGGCGCTGTGGTTTACGGCGCTGTGTTTGTGGTTTGCTGCAATTGTGTGTTTTAAGTTTGGGGGCTTACACAGGTGTGTTTAGGTGTGTCAGGGCTGCGCGCAGAGGGCTATGCGGCAGGCCAGTACAATGGCGGAAACTCATTCCGTCAGCTTTGGAGTGTACGCAGTAATTGGGGAGGCACTCATTTCTTGTCTGATTTGCTCTGGCAGTCTGACCTTGGGAGGCATACGATGGCGTTGACGGACGTTTGTACCAATTGTTGTTTCGCCACTTCATTGAGCGTGTTTGGAACGCTTGTTCAATGGACCGCCACTCGCCCGCCCAGGCGTGTAACGCATTTGCCAGACCCGCACTTGACCCTTGGATTTTGCCGAATTGATCCCAAGCTTCGCTTGCGAGCTTCCTCCTGTCGCGAGCGGGGCACAACGCACGAGACACATGGTTCTGCTTGGCGCACCCCGGAGGCAAGGGCGCACTCGTACGGCTTCCTTCCGCAATCCCAGGTCGAAGGCCGTTACTCATCTGCCCGCACCGGCGCAGTTTTCCTCTGTTGGCGCGTATATCTGAACTCCGGGAGCACCCGCCGCGGGTTCTTGTGCCGTACCTTCTAAGATGATTCGCTACGGTCGACAGCGACGTATCCGGCCAGCGCTCTCGCGGCAAATCCGGAGGAGACAGTGGCGGCAGCTGACCAGATAAACCGGCACTTTGCGGACGTAGGGCCTCGCATCGCTGCCCGACCTAAGAGAAGAGCAATGTGTCACTGCTGAGCCGTGAGAACCCCAGGTCCTGCGCGAGCTCGTTGTTGCGCACGCTGTGGCTTCGAGCTCAGGCGGCCCACTTCTGCCCTGAACTATCCCGCTGTGATCCAGCGGATGAGTGCGTCGCGTGCGGTCGGGCTTCGACGAGGGTGCCACTGTTTTGCGTCCGGATGTGTTCTCGCAGTGTGGGTCCGCAATCTGGTTGCGCCTGTTAACTTGTCGCTGAAGAATGAAGGTGTTTCCGCGAGTCAGGGAAAACCGCATGTGTCGTGCCCATACCTAAGACCGTTGACCCTCAGTACCTCAAAGAATTATGTGCCAAGTCTACTACATGTGCGCACTTTCGAAAATTATTAAGAAGGCTTGTATGCCAGTCAGCTTGACCTAGCTTATTTGAAACTCGGGCCATTACCTGGAGTCTGCTAGCCCATCCCAGTACGCGTATAAGCAGGGACACTCCACTGAGGATGCCGTGCTCGGCGCTGTCGAGCGCCTTACTCTCAACATCGACAGAGGTCTTGTATCGTCGGTAACGACATATGATTTTTCAAAGACGTTTGACAGCGTCGACCACGACGTTCTCCTGCGTAAGATGGCCTGGTATGGCATAGACGCTGCGTGGTTCCGCAGCTACCTCAGTGGCCGTGCCCAGGTGGTGAGAGGCGGGCAGCTGATTTTGCTGATGTCGTGCGGCGTGCCCCAGGGCTCGATCGTTGGACCTATTCTCTTCATCTTATTCACAAACGACTTGTCTGGAAACTTGACCCATGGTCGCCTAGTCTCCAACGCAGATGACACCGTCCACTTGGATTGCGCACCCCCTAACACAACCGGGTTAGATGCCCTGAAAAACAGACTAGAACTCACTCTTCTGGAACTTCAAGCATGGTTCGGCGCAAACTCTCTCTCAAAATTAAATGAAAAGAAAACTGACTTCTCTTCCTTGTCGGCTCCAAGCATAATTTGAAAAAAATGCAACGGAGCTTCCACTTTAAAGTTGATGACACGACCTTGTCTTCAAAAAAAAAAAAAATGACATGACCTTCCAAAAAATGACACGACCTTCCAAAAAAATAAAAATCCTAGGTGTCTTTCTAGAACCCTGTCTGTCATGGGAAGCACATGTCTCCAGCCGTGGTCTCGAAATGCAACGGAATCCTCATCTCACTCTACAAATTTCGGCACTACTTTTCCAGCGAAGTCCTCAAAATTATCGTACAGGCGTATGTTTTTCCATACATCCATTACTGTATCTGCGTGTTGGGGGTGAAGCGGCCAAGGGTCAACTATAAAAAATCAAAAAGTAATTAATTTCGCCGCCCGAGTAACTACTGGATCCAAAAAACATCCTCCACATCTCTCCGGCTTAGATTCCCTGGGATGGCCAAGGATCGAGACCATGGTGACTCGCCGTGACCTCATGAAGATATTTAAGGCGCTGAGGCAGGAGGGCGTGCCTGTCAATATCCACGCGCTCTTCACCCCCCGCACAGCTGTGTCGACTCGAGAGACTCGCGCATCGGACCGCGGATCCCTGCAACTCCGCATGCCGTCTATCCGCCACGCAGACGTTTTCTCCTCCGAGCCCGCGGCGCCTGGAACGGCCCTGCCCCCTGATATCAGGGGGTCCCACCCTAGGAACTTTTTAAGTCGCCCATCTGCGACTTGTGAGTGCTCACCTGTGGTATGTGTCCGCTGATGTTTTTCTTGATAATGCAATACTGTTTGTATTTGCATTTACCTCGATGTAATTGGTGTGTTATTGTACTGGTTTTGTCTGATTTTTGTTGAATCTCTGAGATGAAGCCAGAATACCCACCCCGTGAAGGTTTTCAATACACTGTCATAACTGTCAACCCGACCCATTGACCTGACCCAAGTTGAGCTGAGCATTAGGGTGTGTCATCAAGTACAAAACCAAGTGACAACAAGATATTCCTTGGCGGCTGGAAGCCCAAAAGTACACGGCATCACACCGGTTTCTTCCCAAAAACTTGAATTCGTGAGGCGCGAGTCCGATAGAAATGTCGATTTTAACCGACGCCCGGCGTTGGCAGTCTTCCGGTATGTTGAGCGCCACCGGCCCGCCGCAGGTACACAAGCCGTTGGCGGCAAGCGATGCAAAAATAACTCGCGTATGAAACGATGCCGCCGAACTCTTTTGAAACTGATATGTGCAAAGTTTGGGCCATTCTAAAGCTCCATTAAGCAGTTCAGACATTGAACTTGACTGATTGTCCTATGGAAAGAAAACTCCATGTGTTGTTGAGTATTAACTCGCTGTACAAGTACGTTAGATAGTACTGCTTTCGACTTTCACTTCTCTAAGACAACCTCACGGTGGCTGCAAAAAAAACATGTCTATCATATGACTACAATATATTACTGTGGGACAAAAACTTTATACAACTTATCTGCAGTGCGGCGCTGGTCTAGATCCCATTTTACATTGTTTTTGAAAACACAACGTTAAAATAACACATAAACATTTATACATTGCCGAGTCCTTTACGTAACGGCAATACATTTCAGCAAATCGCGTAACATGAAGCTAACGTGCAAATAATAACGAAGTATTATATGGCATTAAATGTATGATAATAAGGAAATGCTAAATAATGAATACCGATTAACAATCAAATGATACGTGAAGAAAGTTTCAACATTCCCTTGTATAAAAATTAGAAGCAATATGTTTTCAAATATTTACCTGGCATAGTTCCAGTGATTCGTATTTGCGCGGCTAAACGTTGGTCCGGTACGGAGCGCTTTGAACCCCGAGGCCAGGCAGTACAGCAGCTGCTGTCATGCTCAGTCTGCTGGACTCAGTTCAAACCGGCAGATTGGGGCATCGTGCCCCGGCATACCGACTCCTGAATCTCAAACTGTACACAACTTCCCTCTCCCTAGATCCTCTCCGGCGCAGGTGTTGCCGATCGGGTTCATGAAAAAAAATCGGTTCCCGTGGTCGTGCGTCCAGGTTCAGCCAGCGGAGGTTCAGCTCGTTGCCGTTGCAGCAAGGCAGATTACTATTGCACGGGTGATTCCGGTGACAAGCTCAAACAGCCGCATACGCCCCTTTCGTCCGGTGTTGACGTGTGTGCGTCCGAAGCGTCGCAGCTGGAGCAGCAAATGCAAGAGCCCAGGATCTTCGCCATCCCAGCGTAAACTTTTGAGGCGGTGAGCTATTATCAGACATTCTCTGGTATAGACCATCTACACAGCCCCATCTCCTGCGGGCCTAACGAGATCTGAGTGACGCGCTCCGAGTTGCGGGACATAGTGCAGGTCTCCGATGGCCATCCCACCTCATATATTCAGTTTCACACCCCAGGCGGTTGGAAGGGCCGTGCAACACCCATCACCGATGCGTGACGGCGGGTAATGAGAAGAAGGGGTGCAGCAATGGCCTCATCACGGCCAGCAAGCTGAGGCACCGCCAGATTCTCTCCCACCATCAACTTTAAAGAAAAAATCTGCTTCAGAAAGGGAAAGCTGGCAGTTAACTAATCACATCCTAAAGAGTATCAGATTCCCGTTTCGACTTTCAATTGAAACAGTAGGTTGAAGTATGCACATTGCACAATGTACATTGTCTAATAGATTGAATTCGGAAACGGAATTGATTCTTTGAAATGTGATTAAGGTCTAGGAATTGCCAGCATAACTTCCGAGTAGTCCTTTCTTAAAGCTGATAGTGGGAGAAATCTGGCCGGTGCCTGAGCTTGGCCGTGATGAAGGCCAATGGCCGTGCATCTTTCCCCATTACCGCGATCACGCCTCGGTGAGGTGTTGCACGGCCCTCCTCCACCGCCTGGGTGTTAAACTGGATAGGGCGGAATGGTCGTCGGAGCCTGCACTAGTCCCCGCAACTCGCCGTCACTCAGGTCTCGCAAGGAGTGGTGAGGGCCTGTGTGACTGGTCTGTACAGGAAGATGTCTGTATAGTCACGGCCGATATCAAAGTTTATCGCTGGGATGGCGAAGATCCTGGGCCTTGCGTTTGCTGCTCAGCTGCGACGGCTGCGACGACCCAGTACCCGTCCAACACCGGGACGAAAGGCGGGTGTGCGGCTGTTTGAGCTGGTCAACGGTCAATAGTGCACATGTAGTTCATCTGCCAGCTGCAAGCGGCACGATCTGAACCTCGCCGCCTGCTGCTACTACTGAATACTGAAACGGCACACGCACGGGACCGAATATTTTTTCTGGACCCATCGGCAAGACCTGCGCCACGGAGAGGTCTGGGAGAGGGAACGTTGCGGGAATTTGAGACTCAGGGACTCGTATGTCGGGGCAACGTGCCATCTGCGCGGTTGAACCTTCAGCAGCTGAGCATGGACCGAGCAGCTGCTGTACCTGCCTGGCTTCGGGTGTTAAAAGCGACTCCGTCCGACCGCGTTAGCCCGGCCGACGAAAATCAGACACTGAACTTTGCCAGGTAAAATATGAAACACATTGTATTATAATTCTGAGAATTGTTGACTTATACACGTATCATTTGGTTGTTCATGCATGTTATTGTAAGCATTACTCATTATCATACGTTATGCCATAGTAGTCGAATATGGTTCATGCTTACGCTATTTGCGATGTATTGCCGTTACATTTGGATCGGTCTATGTAATGCCTGTGTTGCATTTGGTAGTGCGTGTTTCTCAATACATGGTAATTGGACGTAGACCAGCGCCGCACTGCGGAAAAAGTTGTATAAGTTTCCACGGTAATATATTGGTAAGTCATATATAAGCATGGTTTTGTTTGCAGCACGAAGAAGTGTCCTTAAAGGAGTGAAAAGTCGAGAAAGCAATACTATCTAACGTACTTTTACAGCGAGTTTATACTCAACAACACATGAGTTTCTGCCCATAGGACAATCAGTCCAGTCAATTGTCCTGACTGCTTAAGTGGAGATAAGAATGACCTAATTTTGGCGAACGATCAGTTTCAAAAGAGTTTGGGCAGCATCGTTTTTATACGCGAAGTTTATTTTGCATCGGCTTGGCCGCCAAACGGCTTGGTGTTACCTGCGGCGGCCGGTGGCGTTCTACGTGCGGAGAACTGCACGTCGGGGCGTCGGTTTATAGCGACATTTCGATGGCTCTCGCCTCACGAATTCAAGTTTCTGGGGAAGAACGGTTTGTGATGCCGTGTACTTGTGAGCTCCAGCGCCAAGAATTTCCTTTGTTTTCAGTTGACTTCCAAGAGATTCACCCCCTGATGACACACCCTACTGAGCATGACTAAGTCGTGGCTTTCGCTCCACAGTTACAGTTCAGGTGGAGATCACTCTGCATGGCGGCCACATCGTCCCGCACCGCCGGCGGCACCGCTGCGCAGATGTAGATTAAATATGAATATTTGTGTGCAACTGGCTGGCTGACGTCACCGGGCCTGTCAGCCAGGGTTCGAGGAGGGCTCTCCGCATCACCCCTCCTGCCGGAAATTAAGCGGCGTGCATGACATTGCTAATAATTTGGCTGCATCATTCCTTTCGGTCCGGCTCTGCCAGTTAGATAGAATATTGCCATTGCGCTGAAGCTGGCTCCTCACTAGTGAGTCGAACGTGGTCTTAGCGACCGGCGGCCGGCCGCCAGGGGGGAGGACCGACGCCATAGGATTTTCGACCGTTTAATCCGCGCCCAACTGGGGGGTGTGTGTTTGAACACCCCCCCCCTCATGTTTTATCAAGATAACGAAAAAACAGCGGCGCGTAGCGCCGCCAAATTTTGCATAACTAATTCACTGATTCTTTCGCGGACATTTTGCGAAATATTCAGTTTTCGTGTCAGTCAGGTGTCAGGTCAAGGTCAGGTCAAGGACCCTACCTACAAACGTTTGCTGGTCGTGCCCATAACTACCAGTTTTTAAGGAGGATCGATATTGAAACTTTCAGGATATCATTAAAGTATTAAAGTATCTTAACAAAAAATGTATATTGTTGGATTTTTTTTTGTATCGGTTGTGAATTTAGTCGGGTAATTTTGCGATTCTCCCCATTATAAGACAATGGATAAAATCAAGATGCCTTTCTTTGTCGACGATATCAGTCCTTTTCTTTCTGGAATGATGTTATCATATGATATTATGTAATGATCCAAGTGCAGGTTTTGCTTCCAAGGGAAATAACGGGGTCAATCCTTAGGTATGCCGAGGTCACAACATTTTTTTTCGACATAACTCTACCTAATAAGATAGAGAAACTGCCAACTTTCACCAGTGTGTTTGTCTCGTCAAGACCATCTACTGATATGCAAACATGACCTACTTGGGTCACCAACTTTGACCTTGGAACTTTCTGAGGTAATTTTTTTAAGTTTAACTTAACATGATACATTTACATATTTCAAAAGTAACTTGACGAGACAAACACGATGCGGTAAAACAGTATGGGCGTTATCTTTGTTAGGTAAGATTATTTACAAATATGTTTTTTGCCAAATCAGCTTGTTTTACTTTAATGACGCATCTAAAGCTAAACTATTGACCTGAGGTCAATTTTGAGAACATATATGCGATTTCAAATTTTCATGGCTGCGATAGTTTTTTTTTGAAAACGTTGTTTCCTAGATAGCATAGTTTCCGAGATATTGGGGGTTTTCTGGAGCGATGTCCTAAAACTGAAAATTTGCCTCGATGACCTTCTAAGTGACCTGAGTTTTTGACGTGAAGCGAAAAAATTCTGGAAAATAGTTTCGAAATTATTTTTGATAACGGTTCGAACATTTTATGTGCTTTTGTTTTGGTCTTCGTGCTGAGAGCCGAGTTAGAGGGTTGGTGTTCAAACACCCCCCCCCCAGTCGGGCGAAGGAAATGCAGAGGCCCAGTCGGGCGCGGGTTAAGTCAATTTTCAGCTAATTGTACACGAACTGTTTAACTCATCGACTATTTTCTCTGGAATCAGATATAAAAAGTACGTTTTTAATTCAATCGTGCTGTTTTCACGATACTATCTTTGAAGCTGTGCCAAAGTTTTTTTTTAAAGTAATATCTGAAATGCTCCTTCTAGTCTTACGTGTGAATCCGCTGAGTACTGGTCTCTGAGTGTGACCCAGACGCATTTTCCATTCGTGAAACGAAAAAAAGTATGTTATGTTGCTCAACAAAGCCGAAACCCGAAACAAACATATATATTCAAGTCTCACTGCACTTCGTTCAAAACCGTGACCGCGTTTTAGCGCTGAATGCAAATCCGTAGCATAACAACGTGTAACGCGCCACAGGCTGCCTCACTTAACAGAGCATTAGTTTTGGAACCCATTTTTAGTCCATGAAATGTTATCAAATCCTTATGTTTACCTACCAGATATACTTGGGGCAGCTTACATACCTACATTCATACATAAATTATGATCTAGTTGTGTTTTACTCAAGTTGAAAAACACATCTGTTAGTAAAGTGTCATCTATAGGTCAGGAGATGTACTAACTGCCGGACGATAAGACCGCGTTTGACACGCCATGACGAGAGCCGTTTTCCAGCTGTCTGGCACACGACCTGGAATTGTTTGGCACTGTTTGGCACACGACCTGAGAGCAGGTCGTGTACCAGCCAGCTATTGGGAACGAAATTTAAAATGGCATGGCCTATGACCGTGAACGTGCGTTTAACAAATACTGTTGTATGCCGTCAATGCCACATGTTCCGGTGTTACGCAGCGTCATGAGTTTTGTGTAACACATCGAAAGACTCGGTAGCCAACTTAAAAGAGCACGTCAGTACACGCGGCATAAAAAGTGGCACGCAACGCGTCGATGTAACGGCAGCCGATGTCCGTAAGCCGATGGAAGCGAAGAAGTTGTTCAGGTCGTCAACAGAGACGAGCGGCACGTTTGAACTAACGTTTTGGCGTTTTTGGCGTTTTTGGCGTTCGGCGCTGTGTTTGCCCGACAGCAGAGATCTGGTGATCTTCCACGTTGTTGATCAGCCTCCCTCTCGCAGTTTCTGAGCGCTGAGCGTTGAGGGAAAAAACGCTCTCTGAGCGAGAGCGTTGTTTTCCCGTCAGTCTGGACGGCTTGCGCCTCGGCACCGCTTGTTGAGCAACCTGTAGATGGTCTCACCACCGTTCCGCTCCGCCTCTCACCTGCCTGCCAGCAGCAGTGGGCTGGGTGCAGTCAGTGGTGGCGCACTATGGTTTTTGATGATGACCCTTTTCATTTGGGCAAGGGTGTTGACAACTGTCATGAAATGTTCGGCGATTTTTCTGGATTTGACCTACACCGTAGTGGCTGTGGTCACTTGGTCCTAGTCGGTTAGTACCATGAACAGCTTGAGAGGGTCCCAATTTATCTTCGATGTGGCTCGGCAAGTTGCAATGTCCTGTTTTGATTTTCCTTTTTGACGCGAAAGAGGGCTCTGATGAAATTGTGCGTGCTAAAGCTGCACCGCAGAGTGCTGGTCCGCACCACGCTGTTGTGTTGGTTGGTTCAAGGTCTGTATAAATAAGGTTGCGCCGTCTGAAAAAATCACGTGACCAGCATCATCCAGCGTGAACGTGAAAATCAAGCCCAGACGCACGTGCAATCTCTCCCGGAGCACTTCCGCTTTTTTGGAGCTTAATTTTTTTGTGCGTTCCGAAACTCCCGTTGACTAAGCATTACGATACGAGGAAGCAAAATTTATAATTTAAAACAAAGTATGATGTCAGAGAGTTGAGACAAAAGTAAACATAGGAAAATGTGCACAATGAATTGGAGTTTTGGGGATGGCACATTTTGTTTTGTTTTTATTCTTCATGATTTTTCTGTGATAGCATGGCTCCGAAGCTGAACAGCCCCATACTAGATAATTGTCAAAATTTCAGGCCACGGTAGCAGCGAGCCGGACCAAATGCAGGACCTGCTGTCGGTCTGAGGGGGCACTGGTTCGCGTCTTGAGGGCACTCTGATCAGCCTGAGGGGCCCTCTTTCTTGCCGCTTATCTGGAGGGCACTCTGGCCGGATGAGGGGGCACTCTGGTCAGGCTGAGGGCACCAATGACCGCCTGAAGGGGGCACATTTGGCCGGTCGCTGGAGGGTCACGCATGGTGGTGCCGCCTGAAGCCGCGGTGCAGCTGGTCCCGCCTCAGGCTGGGGTCACTCTTGTCCACGATCTAGGCGGGCAGCTCTATGCACACGCGGTTCTTGGGGGTCACACGGGCTTTGAGGTCCGACTAAAAAGGGGGCCGCTCTCTTTGTTCTGTGCCTCAGGGGGCACCCAGGCAGCCGCAGGCCGGCACCTGGACCGTGCTGAGGGGGACGACTCGCTGGACGGTCTGACACGGAGCCCTTGCTGTAAACGGGTTCTGAGGGCCAAACGCTCGTGGCCGTCTAGAGGAGAGCACTCCTTGCCACAGCCTCTAGGAGTGACACTTTGGGCCGCCTCAAAGGAGCAACTCTTGTCGCCTCAGGGGCACTCTTGCCGCCTCAGGGGGCCAAACTTCCTGAGCTGCTTGAGGAGCAACTATGGCTGCTTGAAGGGGGCAGATCTTTGGACCGTCGAGGGGGCCACTGCTGAGCCGTCTGAGTGGGCACTCTGTCGCCTCAGGAGGCACTCTTGTCGCTCTCAGGGGGCATCTTGACGCCATCAGGGGCACTTTGGCCGCCTGAGGGGACCCCTGGCGTCTGAGGGTGGCCCGCGCCAACGGAGACCGGGCTGCCGTAAAACAACGATTTTTTCGATGATCCTACACTTGCCAGACTTTTCAATGTGGGCCACCACATTTGGCAAACACCGCCGTGACACGTTATGGTGATTCTACACGTGGAATCGTGAAATCCAGCGTGAAATTCCTCGTTTAGTGCTCACCGAACAGCCACATCGCGAAAGATCTCGCGAAATGCGTAAAAAAACAGTCTCTACGAACGCACTCTAAATACACAAAACACGGCTTTTGTATTGTACCGTGCATTGGTCATGTGACCAAGCCCTCCCTAAAGCCAATAAAATAGGAAACACGTCACGTGATCAAAACGGTACATACACCATACCGTTCAGACAAGTGCGGCAAAACAATGGAAGTGCGCCAAAAAAACAATCCAACGATGGACCTGACATATATGGTCATGCTCCGCCCACTTATGGTCACGTGGCAGATGAAAGGGGGCTGGGTTGGTTATCATCACATCCAGCAGTGATGAGGCTGGTCTGTACGTTACCGAGCCCCGCCGGGCCGACTGATGCACTGATGCAGATTGCACCGCGACAATAGCTGTATCAGTTTGTCACCACTTTGACTGGCCCCAAATGACCTGACCAAAGCTGACCTGACCCAAGTAAACCTGACCACAGTTATCCTGCAACCCATCTGACCTGACACCATTTGATCTGACACCAGCTAACCTGACACCAGATGACTTGAACCATGCAGACTTGAAACAAACTGACCTGACCTCAGCTGACCTGACAAAACCTGATCTAACCCCGGCTAATTAAAACCTGACCTGATCCAAGCTGGTTCAACCTAATCTGACCTTAGATGGATTAACCTGACCTGATCCAAGCTGGCTCCACTTTACCTGACCTGACCCCAGCTGACCCAACACAAGCTGATTTAACAAAAACTGACCTAACACAAGCTGACCTGACTTCAGCATACCTGACTTCAGCAGACCTGACCCAGCTAACCAGACTCAGAGCCGAAAGGAATGCAACTATCCGATAAACAATCTCATGCAAGCCGTTGAATTTCCGGCCGGCGCCGGTTTGCAGCATGGTATACATGCTGCATGGTATTCATGGTATTCATCTCCAAATCCAATTTGACACAGCCCGGTGATGTCAGCCGGCAAGTTGCACGGAACAACTGGGTGTGGCCTACAGCAGCGCAGCGGTGCCGCCAGCGGTGCAGGACGGTGTGGCCGCCGTGCAGAGCTGGGGTCAGGTCAGCTGGGGTCAGGTCAGCTGGGGTCAGGTCAGCTGGGGTCAGGTCAGNTCCGTGGTCATTTTTGGATCGATTTTTCCACTCTAACATCCAAGCCAAATTTAATTTTGAGGCACAGACAAACCACCAGAAAATTGTTCATCTCATTAAAGGGAAATAATCACCTTTCATTTTTGTTGGCATCAATCTTTTTGACCTCCGTGATGGTATAGCAAAGATTTAATTTAAATTTAAAGAACTTAAATAAAAATTAACCCCATTCAATGCTTAGTTTTTTACGAACTAAAATAAAGTACATATACTTTTTTCCAAAACTCATGAGCAGTGGTTGTGCCCATCACTATTTGAAGCGCGCCATATATGGCGCCGGTGGTTCGAACTGTTCGACGCTGGACAATGTCCCTGCAAACAAATCGCCGACACTAAAATAATTATGTTTAGTTCCCAAGTTAATTTTCAAATGGATGCCAATGTTGAATTCTTGTCGAGCTATTTTGGGAAAAAGGATTTGGCGATGATGATGTAAACCCAAAGTCCTTGTTCACAGCCAGGAGACAAGTTAAATAAACTTTTAATACTGAAAATTTATTGAAACATTTTTCAAAACCAAGTATCACTTGGCCGGCCATAGGGACCAAGTAAAACTTGATAATTTTGGTTTCCCTTGATTTAATTCAATGGGCTATCAAAATGTATAGGATCGCCGGTAATATTATTTCAAACAAGCAGGATTCAAACTATATTTTCCACTCCTTGCGTAAGGAAAACAATACGGGAGCCCAAGTTTGATGAAGATCCACAAGTACTTGCAAGCAGCAAACGGCAAAGTACCGGTCATTGAAAGCGTGGAACCGCTTATCAACGTTTAACTTGAAATAGCTCTTAGCTAAGAAATGGTCTTTATATTGCAAAAACGGAATGAATTTACATTATATTTTGGTCTCATCTGTCAATTTCAAGTGTTAACTCCATTTTTGTGGAAAAAGGTGACTATTTCCCTTTAACCAGACATCTCGTCAGGCCGCAGAGGTCCGAAAAGCAGAGCGAAAGATAAAGTGACACATATTTTAGCACAGCACTACATGAAGTGACACCCAGCAGAGTAACATGCAACAGACTGCCACAGTGGCAGTGACAGTCTCAGAGGTCATCACGAGCCGCGGCCTACCTCGGTGACGACGGTGCTGTAGGACGTGTTGAAGACGATGTTGGCGCAGTTGTCGGCCCGGCCGTCCCAGCATCGGTCCGCCAGTCGCGACCCGTTTGAGTGCACACACTGAAAACTGGGCTCCCAGCCTAGCAGTAACAGACACAGGTTAAATCTCCAGCCGTGTATCGGCACCGGCACCGGAGACGACGCTGCCCCGTCCTGGCGACGGTGAAGCGGCAGAGGAAGCAAGGCACCTCCTGCTGTGTGCCCTCTCAGAGCAAATGTCCGGGTCTGGGGTTATGCACGCTATGTCTGTTATGATTGTACTGGATCATATATATGTGAGATCATATACATATCATATATATGTGATGACATATATATATATATATATATATATATTGACCAGGGGGTCTCGTGATACGAAAGTGGAAAGAATTGAATAGTTATATGACCTAAGCTTAAATCTGCCATGGCATGATGGCATTGGATCACATGCAAAAATTACATTTGGATGGTTGGGTGGAAAGATTACACCTCACATAACAACATGTCAAGTACAGTAACTCCGATGAATCAGCTTACAGTAAACATTTAATCATGGATACAATCTATGCATGTCAGCTGAACTCTATCGACATTCACTTACAGGCAAACTGCTGGTTGAAGGTGGCAACAGCAGCATAGAAGCCCAGCGTCACATAGGACACTGCCAGGTACTTCTTCTGCTGCAGGCCGAACTGGCCGATGTGGGAGTACACGTCATCGATGTTCATAGCAGCTGAGCTGCGTCTGCTGCCACTGCTGAGCTGGCGGTTCGGATGGGGAGAGCGGCCGATGGCCAGGCCAGTCGCCTGTGTGTCAGCTGAGTCAGCTGAGTCAGCTGAGTCAGCTGAGTCAGCTGTGTCGGCTGAGTCAGCTGTGTCGGCTGTGTCAGCTGTGTGTCGGCTGTGTCAGCTGTGTGTCAGCTGTGTGTAAGCTGTGTGTCGGCTGTGTGTCAGCTGTGTGTCGGCTGTGTGTCAGCTGTGTGTCGGCTGTGTGTCGGCTGTGTGTCAGCTGTGTGTCAGCTGTGTGTCAGCTGTGTGTCAGCTGTGTGTCAGCTGTGAGTCAGCTGTGAGTCAGCTGTGTCAGCTGTGTGTCAGCTGTGTCAGCTGTGTCAGCTGAGTCAGCTGAGTCAGCTGTGTGTCAGCTGTGTGTCAGCTGTGTGTCGGCTGTGTGTCAGCTGTGTGTCAGCTGTGAGTCAGCTGTGTCAGCTGTGTCAGCTGTGTCAGCTGTGTGTCAGCTGTGTCGGCTGTGTCGGCTGTGTCAGCTGTGTCAGCTGTGTGTCAGCTGTGTATCAGCTGTGTATCAGCTGTGTGTCAGCTGTGTGTCAGCTGTGTCAGCTGTGTCAGCTGTGTCAGCTGTGTCAGCTGTGTCAGCTATGTGTCTGCTGTGTCTGCTGTGTCTGCTGTTCTGCTGTTCCTGCTGTGTCAGCTGTCAGCTGGTGTCAGCTGTGTCAGCTGTTCAGCTATGTGTCTGCTGTGTCTTGCTGTGTGCTGTGTCAGCGGTGTCAGCCTGTGTCAGCTGATGTCAGCTGTGTCAGCTATGTGTCAGCTATGTGTCTGCTGTGTCAGCTGTTCAGCTGTGATTGTTCAGCTTGTCAGCTGTGGTCAGCTTTGTGTCTACTTGTCAGCTGTGTCAGCTATGTGTCGGCTGTGTCTGCTGTGTCTGCGCTGGTCTGCTGTTGTAAGCTGTGTCAGCTGTGTCAGCTGTTCAGCTGTGTCACTGTTGTAGCTATGTGTCTGCTGTGTCGCTGTGTCAGCTGTGTCAGCTATGTGTCTGCTGTGTTCTGCTGTGTCAGCTGTTGTCAGCTGTGTCAGTGTGTCAAGCTGTGTCAGCTGTGTCAGCTGTGTGTCAGCTGTTGTCAGCCTGATCAGCTGTGTCAGCATGTGTTTTGCTGTGTGTCAGCTGTAGTCAGCTGGGTCAGCTATCGTTGTTCTTGCTGGTTGTCAGCTGCTGTGTCAGCTTGTCAGCTGTGTTCAGCTGTGTCAGTGTTCAGCTGTGTCAGCTGTGTCAGCTGTTTGTCAGCTGGTTGTCAGCTGTGTCGGCGTCTATGTGTCAGCTGTGTCAAGCTGGGTCAGCTGTGTGAGATGTGTGCCGACAGCTGATGATAGGATAAGCTCCTCACTTCCTCAGTGCAGTCTCAGTCGCGCCTCGTGCAGCACCTAGAACGAGAGGTGTGCTTTGATGAACACGTATTTGTCAGCTTTGGGCAGGGGCGCAGCCAGACCTTCAGAAGTTGAGGGAAGCCAGTCTTGGTGACCCCCCATAAAACGGATATGAAAAACTACGGATTTCGGCACTTTATTTTGTGAGGTCTCCGGTACCATTGTTTTATTAATGTTTTTTTTTTCTCGCCAAAGACATTATGTGAAGTGGTTATATATATATATATATATATATATATATTTGTTTAAACGTACGGAGCAGGTTCTCTTTTTGTACATTTCGTTAATTATGACAGCCGTAAAAGATTGATGCCTTTCTGTTCTATGATTGCCTTTCTTCCACACACTGTACATCCTGGGCTCTAGTACACCAAGAATTCGATAGGAATCAGACACATCCTCCAGCAACAATTCAGCTAAGACTGAATTGATACCAGATCCAAAAAAACAGCTCCACAAAACACTTATAGGTCTCAACCAGAGGGGGGTGGAGCCAAAACCGACCGCTACATCAAACTCTTCTACAAAAAAAACAGAATGACCACAAGCCTATAAGGCCGACGAAAAAGCTATTACAACGACATTATACCAGAAAACTGTATTCCCATCTGACCCCCAAAAACAATGCAAGCTAATAGTTCTATTACAAAAAGCCCAAGACTTCAGACCTGCATTCATGAACAACAACTTGTCCAAAGAAAGCTCCCCTCTAAAAAAGCCAAACAATGTAGGTCTACGAGTTCAACTGTACCGCCGGTGACTGCGCGCGCCGCCTCAAACTCGACCTACATAGGCTACACAAAACATCACGTATCGCGACGATTAAACTATGCATTTACAGGGCTGGCGGGACCAAAACAAACATATGAAATCTACCACAACTCTGACCTAACCCGTTCTCTCCTTGTGGACAATACTTTCTATCTGGCAACCATGCCACCTAACGTAAGTAAAATTACAAGTACTAGGAAGCAGGTGTTATTAGAGAAAGAGATCCTGTCATAAATAGACAGGATGAACATGCGGGGAAACATTGTTGTTATGTGATGTTGCCATGACTGTTAATTAAGGTTAATGGCGTTCGCTATTATCGATGATTAAAATAGGCGATCGCCGCTAGTAAAAGTGACGAATGATAAGTGCTCGTGTTGTCGTGTCATGAATAGAAATGTAAATGTAATGTGCCCACAGGTAAAAAGCGATAATGTAGTTGTTGAAACGAACCGACCGCGAATGTATCCTAGACTTGTTTATATTTATGTAAACATACTGGTGCTTATGTTGTTGAATGATGCTGGTTGTACCGGCTAAACGTACGTCCTTAATATAGGCACCATTTTTAAAAATCTTTTTGCAATGCTGACAAAAAGCTAATTCGAACGCAAAATAGAATCACTGGAAAGAAAGGATCAATCATTTTACGCTGTCATATTTAACGAAAAAATATAATATATATATATATATATATATATAATATATATACTATATTATATATATAATATAATATATAATATTATAGTGTGTGTGTGTGTGTGTGTGTGTAATTTGTCGCCTTGCCGACATGCTCAGACGGCCATCTGATCTGCCCTGGAACCCCTCCCTGCTGACTAGGGCACAATGCGGCATGTTCAGGGGCTCTCCTGACCCACTCGGCCGGGGCGGCGTGCGCTCGGGAGCGACCCCCGGCCGCTCCCTAGTAATATTCGTTTTTCTGTAAAACTAGGCCGTGTGACTGTGCAAAACTGTGCTTACGTGGCGACGGGTACCGTTTGAACACTTAAGGCGCCTTATTATGATACTGTGTTACCATAACTAAATAACCGCTAAAGAATATTTAATTTTTTGACAGACCTGTCGCGCCAGTGGCTGTCTTTGTCGTACTCGTGACGCTTTATTGGAAGAAAGACTATCCTGAAGACATCGAAAAAACTCGCAATTAAACGAAGGTTACGGAACTGTTGTTCTCTTCCAGACATTTTATCCATTTTCAAGAAATCAACACAACTAAAAACGATTTTCTCCCGCGGACGATGGGCACTGCCTGACTGTGCCGGCCAGGCTCAAAGACGAACATCAATTTGTCGACACCTCGCCTCCCCCTTCAGCCCCTCCCTAATGTCGGCTCCGTCGAACGGGGTCCGTCGTCCGCCGCCGCGAACGTTGACCTTGACGGCGGCGACGAATCGCGGTGATCAAGGCCGGTCCCGGACGACGGCGAGCGGCGACTGAAGGCGGAGGGGATGCATGGTGGAAGAAAGGTCATGATCTATACGTAGGATTGCGAAGGAGAGCGCCGAACATCAGAGCGCATCCGGCACCGGGGCACAACCCCGCCGTGTAGGGTGCCAAACGACACACTACCCGAGCGCCGCCCGGACCCTCAGCCGCCCTCGCTGCCGGACGCTGCCTGACCTGACCCAAACCCGGGACAGCAGCCGGTGGCTGGCCTCTGCGGCTGCCCAAGCCTGGCCTGACGCGGCACGCTGCCTGGCCCGGCCGGCACGGCTGACGGAGCGCCGTACCCGCCGTCTGATGGACGGCGGCGCGACCGGTGAGCGGCGGGCAGCCACGGCCGCGGCCGCGCGCACGCTGCTCAGGATTGGTCATCTCAACACCCGCTCACTGACAAGCAAAAAAGACGACATCATGATCCTGCTAGACAACCACCAATTACACCTGCTATGTCTATCGGAAACATGGCTGAAATCGCAGATCCTTGACAAGTTTCTGCCGTTTTCCGGCTACCGCATCCTGCGACGGGACCGAGAAGGACGGCGAGGAGGCGGGAGAGGAGGCAGGTGAAGCAGCTCTCCATGTCAGGTGAAGGACCACTGGATACGTTGTGGTCGTCGGCCACCTGGCGCGGCGGCCGGCCGACTACAGTAGGAGTAATTTACCGCCCACCCGACAGTCCGGTGGCAGCCAGCCTGGAGCACCTGGAGGACCAGCTCCGAGAGGCAGCCGGTGCCGGCAGACCCGTCTTCGCCCTCGGTGACCTCAACTTTAACGTACTCGACTCAAATTCACCGGACACACGCCGTTACCTTCAAGTTATCAGAGAGCTGAACATGATCCAGCTGATTGACGGCCCCACTCATCTCGAACCGACTCCATCAGCACTAGATCACATTATCACGAACCAGACGGAGCCAGCGCCGAAGGTCACCATCCTCCCGGACGCCATCAGCGACCACCAGCCGATCATGGCATCGGGCTCGGCAGAGTGCGCAGACCAGTACAATGGCGAACCATCCGCAGCTGGAGATGAGCAGACTGAAGCGCCATCTGTCTTGATATGCTGCAGTCGGACTGGGACGGCATAGATGGCGTGACGGACGTTGACCAATGCGTCAGCCACTTCATGAGCGTGTGGAACGCTGTCATGGACCGCCACTGCCCGCCCAGGCGTGTACGCATTGCCAGACCGCACTGCCCCTGGATCACCGATGATCCAGCTCTGAGAGCTCTCCTGTCCCAGCGGGACAACGCGCGAGACACCTGGCTCTGCTTGCGCACCCCGGAGGCAAGGGCGCACTTCGTACGTTTCCGCAACCAGGTGAAGAGCCACCTCATCGCCGCCCGGCGCCAGTTCCTCTGTGGCGAGATGACCTCGGGAGACCGCCGCGGGTTCTGGTCGGTCTTCAAGAGATTGCTAAACGCGCAACGCGCGGACGCCGCCGCGCTAAATCGCGGCAAAGCCGGAGGAAGACGGTGGCGCAGCTGACCAGCTAACCGGTAATTTGCAGACATAAGGGCCTCGCATCGCGGCCCGACTTAAGAAGACGTTTGTCAGTGTTGGCCGTGGAGAACACCAGGCCGTCCACCGTGTGCGCCGCTGGATCGAGCTCAGGCCGGCCACTCTGCCTGAACTATCCCGCTGTATCCAGCGGATGAGGTGCGCGTCGCGCGCCGGTCGGGTGGACAAGGGTGCCGCTGTTGCGGTCAGCGAGTGCTTCGCAGTTGTGGGTACCGCATCTGCTGCGCCTAGTTAACCTGCCTAAAGATGAAAGGTGTTTCCCGAGGCAAGTGGGAAACGCGCATGTGTCGTGCCCAATATCCTAAAGACTGGTGACCCTCAGATACCCTCAAACAATAGGCCGATCTCACTACTTAGCGCACTTTCGAAAATATTAGAGGTCAGCTGACAGCCTTTTTAACTCGGCCAACCTACTGAGCCCATCCCAGTACGCAAATAAGCAGGGAACACTCCACTGAGGATGCCGTGCTCGGCGCTGGTCGAGCGCCCTTACTCTTAACATTCGACAGAGGATCTTGATATTCGTCTGTAACGACATAATGAATCTTTCAAAGGCGTTTGACAGCGTCGACCACGACGTTCTCCTGAGTAAGATGGCCTGGTATGGCATAGACACTGCGTGGTCCGCAGCTACCTGAGTGGCCGTGCCCAGGTGGTGAGTGGCGGGCAGCTGATTTTGCTGATGTCCGTGCAGCGTGCCCCAGGGGCTTCGATCGCTGGACAATTCTCTTCATCTTAATTTCACAAATGACAATGTCTGAACACATGTGCGGAGAATGCGGAAATGGCTAGGTATGCAAGTAAGGCCACGACCAACTTAAAAAAGATAAGTCGTGGCAGTGCGACATAGGACCACACTTAACTGTTATATTTTATACTTAACGACACGTTGACATTTTAAGAGTTACTGGTCAAAGTTGCAAAAATAGACTAATGCAAGCCTGACATCCAGAGCTATCAAACAATCAAACACACATTGTTACAGGTAAAATGCATATTGACACCTAAAGAAAAGTACTTATATTAAAATTGCAGCCCAGTAATGTCTTGCACACAAAAAAGTAACTTAATACAAGCCTGACAAAACAATAGGTATCAAGCAACAAAGCGCACGACGACAAAAGGATTTCCTAAATACAGCAATAGATCACAGAACATGACAATTCAAATTAAAAGTTTACGGCTAGTAACAAAGTGTATCTACCATCCCAACATTACTATCAGTTTCATTCAAGAAGCCTTCAAACCATGGGTGTGGGGCATGGTCTCCTATTCANGGGCGGAAGAGACCGCGGCCGGTGCAGCGCTGCCGATCACAGTAGTACCTGCACGGGACATGGCGGCGGGAGCCGCAGCCGGAACGACGGCCGCCCGGCTGCGTGTCTTGCCCTGCGGTGCAGCGCGACCGACGACGGTAGCCGTGGTACGGTGACGCGACACGGTGTCGCGTGCTGCAGTCAGGGCGACGGCTGGCCGGCCACGGGTCTTGCCCCGCGTTTTAGGCATGTCGCCAGTTCGCCATGAAAGAAAAGGACACAATTAGCATAAATATATCCATGGTCCGATACTGGGACGACCTCATCCCGACCACGCCCAACAAGTGAGATGACCTCATCTCCGTGGCCATAAAATGGGACGACCTCATCCCGACCACACCCAACAAGTGAGGAATGACTCATTCCGTGGCCAATAATGGGACGACTCATCCCGACCCACACCCAACAAGTGAGATGACCTCATCTCGTGGCCCATCATAATGGGACGACCTTCATCGCACGACCGGCAGCTACCAACAAGTGAGATGACCTCATCTCCGTGGCCATAAAATGGGACGACCTCATCCCGACCACACCCAACAGTTGAGATGACCTCATCTCCAATAACGTTCTCACGTAAGAACTCACCCGAGAAACAGGAGAAATGTGCTGAAGAAGCCAACTGTGTGCCAGTGGCACAGTGCACCGCACAGCGCACTTGTGACCCAGAAACGAGACGGATCTGAAAAACACGTCCGACGTGGTCGAGCGCTCGCGGGTATTGAGAGGAGCTCGCCTCTAACCGGTTTTTTGAGGTTCTCTTGCGCACACACGCGTCCCTGGGTCACAGTATCATGGGACATATTATTACGATGACCAGTAGGGCGGGCGCTACGCTGGCAACCGATAAATGTGTTTAAGTGACGGTGTCACCTAAACGGCTATTTACCGCCCACCCGACAGTCCGGTGGCAGCCAGTCTGGAGCACCTGGAGGACCAGTTCCGAGAGGCAGCCTGTGCCGGCAGACCCGTCTTCGCCCTCGGCGACCTCAACTTGAACGTGCTCGACTCAAATTCACCGGACACACGCCGTTACCTTCAAGTCATCAGCGAGCTGAACATGATCCAGCTGATTAACACTCACCTCGAACCGACTCCATCAGCATTAGATCACATCATCACGAACCAGACAGAGCCAGCGCCGGAGGTCACCATCCTTCCAGGATGTCATCAAGTTGACCAACCAGCGATCCTAGGCATCGGCCGCAAAGCTTCGGCAGAGTGCGCACGGCCAATGGCGAACCATCCGCAGCTGGCACGACGAGCAAACTGGAGCGCCATCTGTCTTGCCTCTGTTGCAGTCGACTGGGATGGCATAGAGTGGCGCGACGGACGTTGACCAATGCGTACAGCTGGGATACCCACTATCAATGATGCATGTGTGGAACGCTGTCATGGGACCGGCCACTGCCCGCCACTGCCGCCCATTTGCCGTGTACGCATTGCCAGAAGGGCGCACTGCCCCTAAGGATCGGCCGATGACCAGCTCTGCGAGCTCTCCTGTCCGAGCGGGACAACGCGCGAGACACCTGGCTCTGCTTGCGCACCCCGGAGGCAAAGGCGCACTTCGTACGTCTTCGCAACCAGGTGAAGAGCCGACTCATCGCCGCCCGGCGCCAGTTCCTCTGTGGCGAGATGACTTCGGGAGACCGCCGTGGGTTCTGGCCGACCTTCAAGAGATTCGCCACGGCGACCGCAACGCCGGCTGGCGCTCTCGCGGCAAGTCCGGAGGAGACAGTGGCGGCAGCTGACCAGATAAACCGGCACTTTGCGGACGTAGGCCTCGCATCGCGGCGACCTAAAGAGAGGCGTCCCTGCTGGCCGTGAGAACCCCAGGCCGCCGACCGTGTGCGCCGCTGGCTTCGAGCTCAGGCCGGCCACTCTGCCAGAACTATCCCGCTGTATCCAGCGGATGAGTGCGTCGCGTGCGGTCGGGCTGGGCGAGGTGCCGCTGTTTGCGGTCCGCGAGTGTTTCGCAGTTGTGGGTCCGCATCTGCTGCGGCCCTAGTTACACCTGTCGCTGTCGCTGTTAACCCTGCATTGTGTCCTCTGTATTGATACAGTTGTGCCCTCTGGGTATTGTCCTACATTGTGCCCTTCTGTTTTTGCTACAATTGTGCCTCTGTATTGATACATTGTGTCCTTCGTATTGCTAACACATTGTGCCCTCTGTATGCTTCATTGTGGATCGCTGCTGTATTGCTACATTGTGCCTGTCTCGAGGTATTGCTACATATTGTGTGCCTCAGTGTATTATGCTACATTGTGCCCTCTGTATTTTGCATATTGGTGCCTCTGTATTGCTAAACAAGTTGTGCCTACGTATTGCAGACAGGTTGTATCATCTGTATTGTGGCAATTGGTGTCCTCTGTATGGCTCATTGGTGTCTCTGTATTGCTACATTGTGTTCTGTATTGCTACTAATTGTGCCCTCTGTGACGTTGACGTAGCATTGTTCCCGTCCTGTATTGCTGCAGTTGTGTCCTCTGTATTGCTACATGTTGTGTCAATCTGTTATGTGCTAGCAGTCTGGTGTTCCTCTGTTGGATTGCGTACAATAATTTGTGCCTTTCTGTAGTTGCTTGGCAGCATCTTGTGTCCTCTGGTATTGCTGCTATTAGTGTTCGCGGTGTATTGCTGCAAATTGTGTCCTCGGCTATTGCTCATGCGCATCTTGTGTCCTCTGTATTCTACAGTCTGTGGCCTTCATGTCATTGCTGGCAGTTGGTGCCGCTCTGTACATTGCGGCAATGTTGTGTCCATCATGTAGTCTTGGCGCTGACATTGTGTCCTCTGTATTGTGCATTGTGTCCCTCTGGTATTGCTAACATTTGTGTCCTCGTGTATTGCTTCAATTGTGTCCTCTGTATTGCTAACTTGTGCAACTCTGTATTGCTGCATTGGTTTCTTTGTATTGCTGCAAATTGTGTCCCTCTGTATTGCTGGCATTCGTGTCTCTGTATTGCTGCAGTGTGCCTCTGTATTGCTTACATTGTGGTCCTATGGTATTGTACATGTGCCCTCTGTATTGATACATTGTGCCCTCTGTATTGCTACATTGTGCCCTCTGTTTTGCTACATTGTGCCCTCTGTATTGATACATTGTGTCTTCTGTATTGCTACATTGTGCCCTCTGTATTGCTTCATTGTGTCCTCTGTATTGCTACATTGTGCCCTCTGTATTGCTACATTGTGTCCAAATGCATTAAAAAAGACCAGTAGCACGTGAGGTCCGAGTAATTATGATCTTTTTCGCCTAAATATCGGTATGATTTAATGGTATGCTCTTAATGCTTAATATTCCTAACACGTGCCGTGCCGGTGCTCGGAGCCACCTTTACCGTGCCGGGGGAAGGGAACGTTTACGCCCCTTCGCATTCGGCTCCTAAGGGGATAATTGAACGTAGAAAGTGGGACGTAGACTAAAAGTAATAATACCGTTCACAGCTTGTCAAAAACTTTTTTGAAACTATTCCGGTTAATTTTTGACTCAGGTCAATAATCAGGTCACCAGAGGTCATCAAAGAAACACATAAATATTTTGGAAATTATGATAGCTAGGAGCAAACGGAAGCGAATACATTGAAAACTCTTGAAAACGGCACTTTGTGCCCTCAAATATTAGCTCAGGTCAAAAGTTTAGGCTTCACAGGTCATCAAACGATAAAGAGACTATTTTTGGGGCAAAACTGTTTGTCGCAAATAACTAGTTTTACCTTATCAAGATAACGCAATAGCCAATAGCTTTGACGCCATCGTGTTTGCCTCATCAAGGCGTTTCCAATCATATTCATGTTGACCAGGTTATGTCAGCATAGATATTTGACCTCAGGTCAAGGCCAGGTGGTGACCCAAGTAAGTCATGCTGCATGTTGGGATACGTGTATCGACGAGACAAACATATTGGTGCCAATAATCTATCTTAAATTTCTCGCGAGTTATTGACAACAAATGTGTTGGTGACCTCGGATGACCTCGGCTGAACCTGTAGGGGTCACTGAACACAAATTGCGCCTGGATCATCAAGAATGGCTTATGATAACATGATCAAGAAACAGTTGGACATATATCATGCATTCATGCGTATCCTCGGAAAAGGAATCATTTGAATATTTACCCATTGACTTATAATTGGGATGTCACGAAATTGACCCGAGGTAAGGTAACCGATATACAACACACTCAAATCCGAGATAGACGAATTGTATGTATATATGGCCTTATGAAACCCTGTAAGTTTGATACCGGTTGGCCAAACACTGTGGCTGTGGTACGAGCGCAAACTCTTTGGAGGTGGGGTCATGTGACCTGGCCTAGTAACCTGACCTGAGATGACTGGAGGTGAATAATTTCACACAATGTGGGTAACTGATTCACAAACACCTGCCGCCGACGTTTTTTTCCGCTGCCTCCCCCGGCACGGCGCGGGTAATATTAAACAC